>CP050232.2:7855500-8050500 GCA_012066045.3 Morus alba | reverse complement strand
GAAGTAGATCCGGTGTAATAAGATGAAACCCGACTATTCTTCTCCATAAAATCGTTGTTCTTGCAGGTATCCTCTAACATTTTTGTGGGGAAAGAATAAATTTCTCATATTTTCTCCTTCTTCCATCAACAGTGCATTTTAGGGATTTAGGAATTTTACCTCCAATTCCAAATTATTTAATGCGGGTAAAGGGTACTAACAACAATGTTTTTAACAACACCAAATGACCACGGTCCATGTACACCAAACATTCTCCATCCGTCCATTTTTTTCTAATGTTTTTTGTCAGAGATACCATCATATATTAAGCTACTTGAAAGTTTAAGGATTGTTAGAACTCTAGTTGACAATTTGCTGGTATTGATTGTAAAAATTTAAAAATATGTATTTTTGGTAACTGGCGTTTTTAGAGAAGATCATAGATGATTTTGGTTGCTTAATTGCTCCAAATATGAAATGTTTTTTGTTGATGGATATCAGATTTTGGCAAGGTAATTTTAAAAAATAATTGTGAGAGTTATTTGAGGAGAGATTATTAGATTGATTGAGTGATGGGTTGTTTCTAGTAACATGAAAGTCAAGGGGTTGATTGTAGTTTTGGGATGAAATATTTTTGGAAAAATGTGTACTGATTAATGGGTGTGTGAATTGTATTTTGGGAATGTGAGAATTGTTTATTAGAAACTTACCTTGCATGAGGGCTAGAGGTATGTGTTGGCATGATAAGTTGATTGCATGAAGCTAATCTTGTGGAGATATATGACTTAAACATAAATTCATATTGATGTGATCTTTACGTACCTCAAAAAGACTCTAAAAACTCATAAAAACACTAAAAATAATAAAAAATTAAAAAACCTAAAAAACCTAAAAAAGTCCTAGAATACCCTAAAAAGCTTAAAAAATTAAAAAAAAACCATAAAAACAATAAAAAAACGCTAAAAACCCATAAAAATACTAAAAACACTAAAAATTTAAAAAACCTAAAAAAGCACTAAAATACTCAAAAAAGCCAAAAAAACCCAAAAATAAAAAAAAAAAACCATAAAAGGACGCTAAAATCCCACAAAACACTTAAAACACTAAAAATTCAAAAAACCTAAAAAAGCCATAAAATACCCTAAAAAGCCTAAAACCCCAAAAAAAAAACCATAAAAAGACGCTAAAACCCCATAAAAATAGTAAAAACACTAAAAACTCAAAAAACCTAAAAAAGCCTTAAAATACCCTAAAAAGCCTAAAAAACCTAAAAAAACCATAAAAACCATAAACATGCGCTAAAAACCCATAAAACACAAAAAACACTAAAAATTCAACAAACCTAAAAAAGCCCTAAAATACCCTAAAAAGCCTAAAAAACAAAAAAAAAACATAATAAGACGCTAAAAACCCTTAAAAACACTAAAAACAAAAAAAAAATTCAAAAAACCTAAAAAAAGCCCTAAAATATCTTAAAAAACCTAAAAACCCCAACAAAACCATAAAACCCATAAAAAGACGCTAAAAACTAAAAAAAAAAACAAAAAAACACTAAAAATTCTAAAAACCTAAAAAAGCCCTAAATACCCTAAAAAGCCTAAAAAACCTAAAAAAACCATAAAAAGACGCTGAAAACCCATAAAAACACTAAAAACACTAAAAATTCAACAAACTTAAAAAAGCTCTCAAATACCCTAAAAAGCCTAAAAAAACCCAGAAAAATAATAAAAACCATAAAAGGACGCTAAAAACACACAAAAACACTAAAAAGACGAAAAATTCAAAAAACCTAAAAAAGCCATAAAATACCCTAAAAAGCCTAAAGAACCCAAAAAAACCAAAAAAGAAGCTAAAACCCATAAAAATACTAAAAACACTAAAAATTTAAAAACCCTAAAAAGCCCTAAAAAACCCAAAGAAACCATAAAAATCATAAAAAGACGCGAAAAACCCATAAAACACTAAAAACACTAAAAAAATCAAAAAACCTAAAAAAACCCTAAAATACCCTAAAAAACCTAAAAACCCCAAAGAACATTAAAAACCATAAAAGGATGCTAAAAACCCACAAAAATACTAAAAACACCAAAAATTCAAAATACCTAAAACAGCCCTAAAATGCCCTAAAAGCCTAAAAACAAAAAAAAAATCATAAAAACCATAAAAAACGCTAAAACCCCATAAAAACACTAAAACCACTAAAAAAATCAAAAAACCTAAAAAAGTCCTAGAATACCCTAAAAAGCCTAAAAAACCCAAAAAAACCATAAAACCCAGAAAAAGACGCTAAAAACCCATAAAACACTAAAAATATTAAAAATTCAAAAACCCTAAAAAAAGCCCTAAAATGCCCTAAAAGCCTAAACAACACAAAAAAAAAATCATAAAAACCATAAAAGACGCTAAAACCCCATAAAAACACTAAAACCACTACAAAATCAAAAAACCTAAAAAAGTCCTAGAATACCCTAAAAAGCCTAAAAAAACCCAAAAAAAAAACCATAAAACCCAGAAAAAGACGCTAAAAACTCATAAAAAAAAATAAAAACCATAAAAGGACGCTAAAAACAAACAAAACACTAAAAATTCAAAAAACCTAAAAAAGTCCTAAAATACCCTAAAAAGCCAAAAAAAAAATAATAATAAAAACCATAAAAGGACGCAAAAAAATACTAAAAATTAAAAAAACCTAAAAAAGCCCTAAAATACCATAAAAGCCTAAAAAATAAAAAAAAAAAGCATAAAAAGGCTAAAAACCCATAAAAACACTAAAAACAATAAGAATTAAAAACAAAAAAACAAAAAACCTAAAAAAAACCTAAAAAGCCTAAAAAAAACAAAAAAACCATAAAAGACGCAAAACCCCATAAAAAAAACACTAAAATTGAAAAACTTAAAAACCCTAAAAGACCCTAAAAGCCTAAAACCCAAAAAAACCAAAAACCATAAAAAGACGCTTAAAACCCATAAAACACTAAAACACTAAAAATTCAAAAAACACAAAAAAGTCCTAAAAAACCCTAAAAATCCTAAAAAACCAAAAAAAATAATAAAACCCATAAAAAGACGCTAAAACCCCACAAAAACACTAAAAACACCAAAAATTCAAAATACCTAAAAAGCCCTAAAATAACCTAAGAAGCTGAAAAAATCCAAAAAAACCATAAAAACCATAAAAAGACGGTAAAACCCCATAAAAAACTAAAAATTTAAAAAACCTAAAAGAGCCCTAAAATACCCTAAAAAGACTAAAAAAAACCAAAAAAAATCATAAAAAGACGATAAAAACCCATAAAAGCACTAAAAATTCAAAAAACCTAAAAAAGTCCTAAAATACCATAAAAAGCCTAAAAAACCCAAAAAAACCATAAAAACCAAAAAAAGACGCTAAAACCCATGAAAACACTAAAAACACTAAATATTCAAAAAACCTAAAAAAGCCCTAAAATACCCCAAAAAGCCTAAAAAAAACCCAAAAAACAGTAAAAACCATAAAAGAACACTAAAAATCCACAAAAACACGAAAAATTCAAAAAACTTAAAAAAACCCTAAAATACCCTAAAAAGCCTAAAAAATAAAAAAAAATAAAACCATAAAAGACGCTTAAAACCCAAAAAACACTAAAAACACTAAAAATAAAAACTAAAAAGAACTAAAAAACCGTAAAAAGAATAAAAACCCTAAAAAAACCAAAAAAACCATAAAAAGACGCTAAAACCCATAAAAACACTAAAAACACTAAAAATTCAAAACCTAAAAAATCTAAAAAATACCTAAAAACCCTAAAACCCAAAAACCATAAAAACCATAAAAAAACGCTTAAAACCCATAAAACCCAAAAAACACTAAAAAATCCAAAAAACCCTAAAATTACAAAAAACCAAAAAAAACTAAAACACTAAAAAAACACTAAAAAACCCTAAAAGTTTAAAATACCCTAAAAAGGCTAAAAACACTAAAAAACCATAAAAAAAAAACTAAAAAAACCCAAAAAAAAAAACACTAAAAAAAAAAACCTAAAAACCTAAAATACCCTAAAAGCCAAAACCCCAAAAAAAAACTAAAAAGACGCTAAAACCGAGCAAAAACACTAAAAAACTTAAAAGCCCTAAAAAAGCCCTAAAATACCCTAAAAACAAAAAAACAATAAAAAACAATAGAAAGACGCTAAAAACTCATAAAAACGCTAAAAAAAAAAAAAAAAAAAAAAAAACCTAAAAAGCCCTAAAATACAATAAAAAGCTGAAAACCCCAAAAAACCATAAAAACCATAACAGTACGCTAAAAACCCACAAAAATACTAAAAAAAATCAAAAATTCAAAATACCTAAAAAAGCTCTAGAATACCCTAAAAACCCCAAAAAACCATAAAAACTATAAAAGACTCTAAAACCACAAAAAAACACTAAAAATTCAAAAAACCTAAAAAAGCCCTAAAAATCCTAAAAAGGCTAAAAACCTAGAAAAACAAAAAAAAAAAAAAACCATAAAAGCCACTAAAAACACTAAAAATTTAAAAAAACATAAAAAAGTCCTAAAATACCCTAAAAAGCCTATAAAACCCAAAAAAACTATAAATACTATAAAAAGACGCTAAACACCCATAAAAACACTAAAAACACTAAAAATTCAAAAAACCTAAAAAATTCCTAATATACCCTAGAATGCCTATAAAACCCAAAAAAACAATAAAAACAATAAAAGGACGCTAAAACCCCACAAAAACACGAAAAACACTAAAAATTCAAAAAACTTAAAAACGCCCTAAAATACCCTTAAGAAGCTGAAAAAACCATAAAAAACTATAAAAGACGCTAAAACCCCATAGAAAAACTAAAAACACTAAAAACTCAAAAAGCCAAAAAAAAGCCCTAAAATACCCTAAAAAGCCTAAAAACCTCAAAAAAACCATAAAAACCATAAAAAGACGCTAAATTCTCCTAAAAACACTAAAAAACACTAAAAATTCAAAAAACCTAAAAAAACCCCTAAAATACCCTAAAAAGCCTAAAACCCCAAAAAACCATAAAAAACCATAAAAAGACGCTAAAAACCCATAAAAACACTAAAAACACTAAAAATTCAAAAAACATAAAAAACCATAAAATACCCTAAAAACTCTAAAAAAACCCAAAAAAAGCATAAAAATCATAAAGAGACGCTAAAAACCCATAAAAACACTACAAACATTAAAAATTCAAAAAACCTAAAAAAGCCCTAAAATACTCTAAAAAGCCTAAAAAATAAAAAAAAAACCATAAAAGACGATAAAAACCCATAAAAACGCAAAAAAAACTAAAAATTAAAAAAAACCTAAAAAAGCCCTAAAATACCCTAAAAAGCCAAAAAACCCAAAAAAACAATAAAAACCATAAAAGTACGCTAAAAACCCACAAAAACACTAAAAACACCAAAAATTCAAAAAACTTAAAAAAACCCTAAAATATCCTAAAAATCCGAAAAACCTAAAAAAACAAAAAAAAACCGTAAAAGACACTAAAAACACTAAAAATTCAAAAAACCTAAAAAAGCCCTAAAATACCCTAAAAATGCTAAAAACCAAAAAAAAACTATAAAAACCATAAAAACACGCTAAACACCCATAAAAACACTAAAAACACTAAAAATTCAAAAAACCTAAAAAATCCATAAAATACCCTAAAAAGCCTAAAAACCCAAAAAAAACCATAAAAACCATAAAAGACGCTAAAAACCCATAAAAACACTAAAACACTAAAAATTCAAAAAACCTAAAAGCCCTAAAAACCCCTAAAAAAAACCCCAAAAAACCCAAAAAACTATAAAAAGACGAAAAACCATAAAAACACTAAAAAAAAAAAAACCTAAAAAGCCCTAAAATACCCTAAAAAGCCTAAAACCCAAAGAAACCATAAAAACCATAAAAAACGCTAAAAACCCATAAAACACTAAAAACACTAAAAATTAAAAAAAACCCAAAAGCCTTTAAAATACCCTAAAAAAGCCTAAAACCCTAAAAAAATAAAACCATAAAAGACGCTAAAAACCCATAAAAACACTAAAAACACAAAAATTAAAAACTTGAAAAGCCCTAAAATACCCTAAAAGCCTAAAACCCAAAAAACCATAAAACGCTTAAAAGACGCTTAAAAACATTAAAACACTTAAAAAAATTAAAAACCTAAAAATTTTAAAACCCTAAAAAAAGCATAAAAACCCAAAGAAACCATAAAAACCATAAAAAGACGCTAAAAACCCATAAAAACACTAAAAACACTAAAAATTCAAAAACCTAAAAAAGCCTTAAAATACCCTAAAAAGCCTAAAAACACCAAAAAAACCATAAAAAACATAAAAGACGCTAAATTCCCAAAAAAACACTAAAAAACTAAAAATTCAAAAAACCTAAAAAAGCCCTAAAATACCCTAAAAAGCCTAAAAAACCTAAAAAACAAATAAAACCATAAAAGGGCGCTAAAAACTCACAAAACACTAAAATCACTAAAAATTCAAAAGTCCTAAAAAACCCTAAAATACGCTAAAAAGCCTAAAAACCCACAAAAAACCCATGAAATCCATAAACAGGCGTTAAAAACCGGAAAAATACGAAAAACACTAAAAATTCAAAAAACCTAAAAAAGCCCTAAAATATCCTAACAAGCCCAAAAAACCCAAAAAAACAATAAAAATCGTAAAAGTACGCTACAAACCCACAAAACACTAAAAATTTAAAAAGCCTAAAAAAGCCCTAAAATACCCTAAAAAGAAAAAAAAAAAAAAAAACCCAAAAAAAACAATAAAAACCACAGAAAGACGAAAAAACCCATAAAAAAACTAAAAACACTAAAAAAATCAGAAAAACCTAAAAAAACCCTAGAATACCCTGAAAAGCCAAAAAACCTAAAAAAACCATAAAAAGTAGAAGAAGACACTAAAAACACTAAAAATTCAAAAAACCTAAAAAAATCCGTAAAATACCCTAAAAGCCTAAAAAACCCAAAAAAAAACAATAAAAACCATAAAAGTATGCTAAAAAGCAAAAAAAAAAAACACTAAAAACACTAAAAATTCAAAAAACCTAAAAAAGCCCGAAAATACTTTAAAAAGCCGAAAAAACCCAAAAAAACTATAAAAAGACGCTAAAAACCCATAAAAACATTAAAAACAGTAAAAATTCAAAAAAACTAAAAAATCCCTAACATACCATAGAAAGCCTATAAAACCCAAAAAAACAATTAAAACAATAAAAGGAAGCTAAAACCCCACAAAACACTAAGAACACTAAAAATTCAAAAAACCTGAAAAATCCTAAAATACCCGAAAAGCCTAAAAACCTAAAAAACTAAAAACCATAAAAGACGCTTAAAACCCCTTAAAACACTAAAAACACTAAAAATTAAAAACCCTAAAAGGCCTATAAAACCCAAAAAGCATAAAAACATAAAAGAAACTATAAAACCCCATAAAAACGCTTAAAAACACATAAAACACTAAAAACACTAAAAAAAACTAAAAATCCCTAAAATACCAAAAAAAGCCACAAAAACCCAAAAAAACTATAAAAACCAGAAAAAGACGCTAAAAACCCATAAAAACACTAAAAACACTAAAAATTCAAAAAACCTAAAAAGCCCTAAAATACCCCAAAAGGCCTAAAAACCCAAAAAAAAATAAAAAACATAAAATGACGCTAAAAACCCATAAAAACACTACAAACACTAAAAAATCAAAAAAAACCATAAAAAGCCCTAGAATACCCTAAAAAGCCTAAAAAACCAAAAAAAATGAAAACAAGACGCTAAAAAGATGCTAAAAACCATAAAACACTAAAAATCAAAAACATAAAAAGCCCTAAAATACCCTAAAAGCCTAAAAACTAAAAACTATAAAAAGACGCTTAAAACCCATAAAAAAAAACTAAAACACTAAAAATTAAAAAACTAAAAAAACTAAAAATACCCTAAAAGCCTAAAACCCCAAAAAACTATAAAAACCAAAAAAGACGCTTAAAACCCAAACACTAAAAACAAAAAAAAAAACCTAAAACCTAAAAACCCTAAAAAGCCTAAAAAACCCAAAAAAACCATAAAACCATAAAAAGACGCTTAAAACCCATAAAACACTAAAAACACTAAAACACTAAAAAAAAAAAGCTAAAAAAACATCAAAAAAAATCTAAAACCCAAAAAAACCTAAAAAACATCTCAAGACGAAAAAACTCAAAAAACACTAAACACTAAAACCCAAAAAATCTAAAAAATCCCTAAAATACCCAAAAAAAGCCACAAAAACCCAAAAAAACTATAAAAACAAGAAAAAGACGCTAAAAACCCATAAAACACTAAAAATTAAAAAAAAACTAAAAAGCCCTAAAATACCCCAAAAAGCCTAAAAAATCCAAAAAACAATTAAAAAACATAAACGGACGCTAAAAACCCTTAAAAACACTAAAAACACTAAAAAATCAAAAAACCTTAAAAAGCCCTAGAATACCCTAAAAAGCCAAATAAAAAAAACCAAAAAAATCATGAAAACCTGAAAAAGATGCTAAAAACCGATAAAAACACTAAAAACACAAAAAATTCAAAAAAGTTAAAAAAAACCTTAAAATACCCTAAAAAGCCTAAAAAAACCCAAGAAAAAACAATGAAAACCAGAAAAAAACGCTAAAAACCCACAAAAATATAAAAACACAAAAAATTCAAAAAACATAAAAAAGCCCTAAAATACCCTAAAAAGCAAAAATAACAAAAGAAGCCATAAAAAGATGCTAAAAACCCATAAAGATGAGAAAAAGACGCTAAAACCCATAAAAACACTAAAAACATTAAAAATTCAAAAAACCTAAAAAAGCCCGAAAATACCCTAAAAAGCCTAAAAAACTAAAAACAAAAAAAAAAAAGAAAATAACTAAAAACCAAAAAACCCACAAAACACTAAAAATTAAAAACCTCTAAAAACTAAAATAATACTAAAAAGCCTAAAACCCCAAAAAAAAACAAAAAACCATAAAAAAGACGCTTAAAACCTAAAAACCACTAAAAACACTAAAAATAAAAACTAAAAAGCCCTAAATACCCCCAAAACCTAAAACCCAAAAAACAAAAAACATAAAAGATGCTAAAAACCCATAAAAACACTAAAACACTAAAAATTTAAAAAACCTAAAAAAGCCATAAAATACCCTAAAAAGGCGAAAAAAACCAAAAAAATCATAAAAAGACGCTAAAAACCCATAAAAACACTAAAAACATTAAAAATTCAAAAAACCTAAAAAAGCCGTAAAATACCCTAAAAAGCCTATAAAACCCAAAAAAAACAATAAAAACCATAAAAGGACGCTAAAAACCCATAAAAACACTAAAAAGTTAAAAAACCTAAAAAGCCTTAAAATACCCTAAAAAGCCAAAAAAAAAAACAAAGAAAACCATAAAAACCATAACAAAACGCTAAAAACCCATAAAAACACTAAAAACACTAAAAATTCAAAAAAGCTAAAAAAGCCCTAAAATACCCTAAAAAGCCTAAAAAACTAAAAAAAAAAAAAACCAAAAAAAGACGCTTAAACCTAAAAACACACAAAACATTAAAAACTAAAATAAAAACTAAAAACCCTAAAAAACCCTAAAATACCTAAAAACCCAAAAAAACAAAAAACCATAAAAGATGCTAAAACCCATAAAAACACAAAAAACACTAAAAATTCAAAAAACCTAAAAAGCCTAAAATAAAATCCTAAAAGGTTAAAAAAAGAAAAACCATAAAAAGACGCTTAAAACCCATAAAACTAAAACACTAAAATTAAAAAACCTAAAAAGACCTAAAATACCCTAAAAGCCTAAAACCCAAAAACCATAAAACCATAAAAGACGCTTAAAACCCACAAAACACTAAAAACACCAAAAATTCAAAATACCTAAAAAATCCTTAAAATATCCTAAAAAGCTGAAAAAAAAAACAAAAAAAACCATAAAAACTATAAAAAGACGGTAAAACCCCATGAAAAATATAAAAACACTAAAAATTTTGAAAACCTAAAAAAGCCCAGAAATAACCTAAAAAGACTAACAAATCTAAAAAAACCAGAAAAATCATAAAACGATGCTAAAACCCCATAAAACACTAAAAATTCATAAAACCTAAAAAAGCCTTAAAATACCCTAACAAGCCTAAAAAATCCAAAAAACCCATAAAAACAAGAAAAAGACGCTAAAATTCATAAAAACACTAAAAACAGTAAATATTTGAAAAACCTAAAAATACCCTAAAATACCCGAAAATGCCTGAAAAACAAAAAAAAACAATAAAAACCATAAAAGTACGCTAAAAACCCACAAAACACTAAAAATTCAAAAAACCTAAAAAAGCTCTAAAATACCCTAAAAAGCCTAAAAAACAAAAAAAAAGCATAAACAGGCGATAAAAACCCGTAAAAATACTAAAAATAAACGTAAAAAAGCCCTAAAATACCTTAAAAAGCCTAAAAACCCAAAAAAACTAAAAAAACCATAAAAGACGCTAAAAACCCATAAAAACACTAAAACACTAAAAATTCAAAAAACTGAAAAAAGAACTAAAATGCCCTAATAAGACTAAAAAAACCCAAAAAACCATAAAAAGACGCTAAAAACCATAAAAACATTAAAACACTAAAAATTCAAAAAAGCTAAAAAAGCCCTAAAATACCCCAAAAAGGCTAAAAACAAAAAAAAACCATAAAAACCAAAAAAAAGACTCTAAAACCCATAAAAACCAAAAACCAAAACCAAAAAAAAAAAAACCCAAAAAGACGCTTAAAAAACCCAAAAACGCTAAAAACTAAAACACACTAAAATTAAAAAACCTAAAAAACCTAAAAATAAAACCTAAAAAGCCTAAAAACATAAAAAAAAAAAACAAAAACCATAAAAGACGCTAAAAACCCATAAAAACACTAAAAACACTAAAAATTCAAAAAACCTAAAAAAGCCCTAAAATACCCTAAAAAGCCTAAAACCCAAAAAAACCATAAAAACCATAAAAAGACGCTAAAAACCCATAAAAACACTAAAAACACTAAAATTTCAAAAAACCTAAAAAAGCCTTAAAACACCCTAAAAAGCCTAAAACCCAAAAAAAACCATAAAACCATAAAAGACGCTAAATTCCCATAAAAACACTAAAAACACTAAAAATTCAAAAAACCTAAAAAAGCCCTAAAATACCCTAAAAAGCCTAAAAACCCAAAAACCATAAAAATCATAAAAAGACGCTAAAAACCCATAAAAAACTAAAAAACAAAAAAAATTGAAAAAACATAAAAAAGCTCTAAAATACCCTAAAAAACCTATAAAAAAAACCATAAAAGACCCTAAAATCCCATAAAAACACTAAAAATCTTAAAAAGTTAAAAAAGCCATAAAATACCCGAAAAAGCCTAAAAATCCTAAAAAAACAAAAAAAACCATGAAAATGCGCTAAACACCCATAAAAAGTCTAAAAACACTAAAAATTTAAAAAACCTAAAAAATCCCTAAAATACCCTAAAAAGCCAAAAAAAAAAAAAACTAAAAACTAAAAACCAGAAAAAGAAGTTTAAAACCCATAAAAATACTAAAAACACTAAATATTCAAAAAACCTAAAAATGCCCTAAAATACCCCAAAAAGCCTAAAAATAAAAAAAAAAAACAATTCAAAACATAAAAGGATGCTAAAAACCCATAAAAACACTAAAAACACTAAAAAAGCCCTAGAATACCTTAAAAACCCTAAAAACCCAAAAAAAACCGTAAAAAGACGCTAAAAACCCATAAAAACACAAAAAACACTAAAAATTCAAAAATCCTAAAAACTCTAAAAATACCCTAAAAAGCCTAAAACCAAAAAAAAAAAAAAACCATAAAAACCATAAAAGAAAGACGCTAAAAACCCATAAAAACACTAAAAACACTAAAAACTCAAAAAGCTAAAAAGCCCTAAAATACCCTAAAAACCTAAAACCCCTAAAAACTATAAAAAGTATAAAAGATGCTAAAACCCACAAAAACACTAAAACACTAAAATTAAAAACCTAAAAGCCTTTAAAAATACCCTAAAAGCCTAAAATACCCTAAAAAACCATAAAACCAAAAAAACGTAAAAACAAAGATAAAAAACACTAAAAATACTAAAAATAAAACGAAAAAGCCCTAAAATACCTTAAAAAGCCTAAAACCCAAAAAAACTATAAAACCATAAAAGACGCTAAAAACCCATAAAAACACTAAAACACTAAAAATTCAAAAACTGAAAAAAGAACTAAAATGCCCTAATAAGACTAAAAAAACCCAAAAAATCATAAAAAGACGCTAAAAACCATAAAAACATTAAAACACTAAAAATTCAAAAAAGCTAAAAAAGCCCTAAAATACCCCAAAAAGGCTAAAAACAAAAAAAAACCAAAAAAACCAAAAAAAGACTCTAAAACCCATAAAAACCAAAAAAACCAAAAAAAAAAAAAAAAAAAAAAAAAAAAAACCAAAAAACGCAAAAATAAAAGACGCAAAAACACTAAAAACACTAAAATTTAAAAACCTAAAAAAAAACTAAAAAATACCCGAAAAAGCCTAAAAACATAAAAAAAAAGAACAAAAAAAGCATAAAAGACGATAAAATCCATAAAAACGATAAAAACACTAAAAAATCAAAAAACCCAAAACAACCCTAAAATACCCTAAAAAGCCTGAAAACCCAAAAAAAACAATAAAAACCATAAAAAGACGCTAAAACCCCACAAAACACTAAAAACACTAAAAATTTAAAAAATCTTAAAAAGCCTTAAAATACCCTAAAAAGCCTAAAAACCCAAAAAAAAAACCATGAGAACCATAAACAGGCGCTAAGAACCCATAAAAACACGAAAAACTGAAAAAATTCAAAAAACCTAAAAAAGCCCTAAAATACCCTAAAAAGCCTAAAAAACTCAAAAATATCAAAACAAGCATAAAAAGACGCAAAAAACCCATAAAAACGCTAAAAACAATAAAAATTGAAAAAACATAAAAAAGCTCTAAAATACCCTAAAAAACCTATAAAAAAAAAACATAAAAGACCCTAAAATCCCATAAAAACACTAAAAATCTTAAAAAGTTAAAAAAGCCATAAAATACCCGAAAAAGCCTAAAAATCCTAAAAAAACCAAAAAAACCATGAAAATGACGCTTAACACCCATAAAAAACTAAAAACACTAAAAATTTAAAAAAAACTAAAAATCCCTAAAATACCCTAAAAACCCCTAAAAAAAAAAAAAAAAAAAAAAAACTATAAAAACAGAAAAAGAAGTTTAAAACCCATAAAAATACTAAAACACTAAATATTCAAAAAACCTAAAATGCCCTAAAAACCCCAAAAGCCTAAAAAAAAAAAAAAAAAAAAAAAACATAAAAACGGAAACGCTAAAACCCATAAAAAAACACTAAAAACACTAAAAAAGCCCTAGAATACCTTAAAAACCCTAAAAACCCAAAAAAAACCGTAAAAAGACGCTAAAAACCCATAAAAACACAAAAAACACTAAAAATTCAAGAATCCTAAAAAAACTCTAAAATACCCTAAAAAGCCTAAAAAACCAAAAAAAAACCATAAAAACCAGAAAAAGATTCTAGAAACCCATAAAAACACTAAAAACACTAAAAACTCAAAAAAGCTAAAAAAGCCCTAAAATACCCTAAAAACCTAAAAACCTAAAAAAAAAAAAACAATAAAAAGCATAAAAGGATGGTAAAAACCCACAAACCATTAAAAACACTAAAAATTCGAAAAACCTAAAAAAGCCCTAAAATACCCTAAAAAGCCTAAAGAACAAAAAAAAACCATAAAAAGACGCTAAAACCCCATAAAAACACAAAGAACTCTAAAAATTCAAAAAACCTAAAAAAGTCCTCAAATACCCTAAAAAGCTTAAAAACCCCAAAAAAACAAAAAAAAACCCATAAAAGTACGCTAAAAACCCACAAAATACTAAATATTAAAAAAACCTAAAAAGGCCCTAAAATACCCTAAAAAACAAAAAAAACCATAAAACCCATAAAAACACCCTAAAAACCGACAAAACACTAAAAAAACTAAAAATTCAAAATACCTAAAAAATCCTTAAAATACCCTAAAAAGCTGAAAAAACCCAAAAAATCATAAAAACTATAAAAAGACGGTAAAACCCCATGAAAACAATAAAAACACTAAAAGTTTTAAAATCTAAAAAAGCCCTAAAATACCTAAAAAGACTAAAAAATCTAAAAAAACCAAAAAAATCATAAAACGACGCTAAAAACACATAAAACACTAAAAATTCATAAAATCTAAAAAAGTCCTAAAATACCCTAAAAAGCCTAAAAAACCCAAAAAACCCATAAAACCAGAGAAAGACGCTAAAACCCATAAAAATACTAAAAACACTAAAAATTTGAAAAACCTAAAAAGCCCTAAAGTACCCTAAAAAGCCTTAAAAAACCCAAAAAAAAAAAAAAAACAATTAAAAACCATAGAAGAACGCTAAAAACCCACAAAAAACTAAAACAAAAAATCAAAAAACTTTAAAAAACTAAAATACCCTAAAAGCCTAAAAACCCTAAAAAACCAAAAACCATAAAAGACCATAAAACCATAAAAACACTAAAAACCCTAAAATTAAAAAATAAAAGCCTAAAAATACCTATAAAGCCTAAAACCCTAAAAAACATAAAACCAAAAAAGACGCTTAAAACCCATAAAACCACTAAAAAAACACAAAAATTTAAAAACCTAAAGAAGCACTAAAATACCGTAAAAAGGCTAAAAAAACCCAAAAAAAACCATAAAAAGACACTAAAAACCCATAAAAACACTAAAAACACTAAAAACACTAAAAATTCAAAAAAAAACCTAAAAAAGTCCTAAAATACCCCAAAAGGCCTAAAAACAAAAAAAAACCCTAAAAACCATAAAAAGACGCTAAAACCCATAAAAACACTAAGAAATGAAAAAACCTAAAAAGCCCTAGAATACCCTAAAAAGCCTAAAAAACCCAAAAAATTCATAAAAACCCAGAGAAAGACGCTAAAAATCCACAAAAACACTAAAACACTAAAAATTCAAAAAACCTAAAAAAGCCCTAAAATACCCTAAAAGCCTAAAAATACAAAAACAAAAAAACCATAAAAAGACGATAAAATTCATAAAAACACTAAAAAAATCAAAAAACTTGAAAAAATCCTAAAATACCCTAAAAAGCCTGAAAACCCCAAAAAAACAAAAAACCATAAAAAGACGCTAAAACCCCACAAAACACTAAAAACACTAAAAATTCAAAAAACCTAAAAAAGCCCTAAAATACCCTCAAATGCCTAAAAACCCCAAAAAAAACCATGAAAACCATAAACAGGCGCTAAGAACCCATATAAACGCGAAAAACAGTAAAAATTTAAAAACCTAAAAAAGCCCTAAAATACTCTAAAAAGCCTAAAAAACCCAAAAATATCAAAAAAAAAAAACAAAAAGATGCTAAAACCCCATAAAACACTAAAAACAATAAAAATTGAAAAAATCTAAAAAAGTCCTAAAATACCCTAAAAACCTAAAAAAACAAAAAAAAAACCATAAAAGACCCTAAAATCCCATAAAAACACTAAAAATCTAGAAAATCTAAAAAAGCCATAAAATTCCCGAAAAAGCCAAAAACCAAAAAAAAAAAAAAAAAAATGCTAAAAACCCATAAAAACTCTAAAAACACTAAAAATTTAAAAAACCTAAAAAATCCCTAAAATACCCTAAAAGGCCAAAAAAAACCCCCAAAAAAACAATAAAATCCAGAAAAAGACGCTAAAAACCCATAAAACACTAAAAACACTAAATATTCAAAAAACTTAAAAAAGCCCAAAAATGCCCCAAAAAGCCAAAAAATCTAGAAAAAAAACAATAAAAAACATAAAAGGACGCTAAAAACCCATAAAAACACTAAAAACACTAAAAAATAAAAAAACCTAAAAAGGCCCTAGAATACCCTAAAAAGCCTAAAAAACCCAAAAAAAAACCATAAAAAGATGCTAAAACCCCATAAAAACACAAAAAACACTAAAAATTCAAAAATCCTAAAAAAACCCTAAAATATCTAAAAGCCTAAAACCTAAAAACATAAAAAATCAAAAAGATGCTAGAAACCCATAAAACACTAAAAACACTAAAAATAAAAATTAAAACCCTAAAATAATACCTAAAAACCCTAAAAGCCTAAAAACAAAACCATAAAAAGACGCTTGAAACCCATAAAAACACAAAAAACATTAAAAATTCAAAAAACCTTTAAAAGTCCTAAAATACCCTAAAAAGTCTAAAAAACAAAAAAAAAACAATAAAAACCATAAAATGACGCTAAAAACCCACAAAACACTAAAAACTCTAAAAATTCAAAAAACTTAAAAAAAAACTTAAAATACCCTAAAAAGCTAAAAAAAACCCAAAAAAACCATAAAAACCATAAACATGCGCTAAAAACCTGTAAAAACACTAAAAATAAACCAAAAAAGCCCTAAAATACCCTAAAAACCTTTAAAAAAACCCAAAAAAACCAAAAAAATCATAAAAATACGCTAAAAACCCATAAAAACACTAAAAATTTTAAAAACCTAAAAAAGTCTTAAAATACCCTAAATAGGCTAAAGAAACCCAAAAAAACATAAAGACGCTAAAAACTCATAAAAACACTAAAACACTAAAAATTCAAAAAACCTAAGAAAGTCCTAAAATACCCTAAAAAGCGTAAAAACAAAAAAAAACCATAAAAACCATAAGAAGACGATAAAAACCCATAAAAACATTAAAAACACTAAAAATTCAAAAAACCTAAAAAAGCCCTAAAATACCCTAAAAAGCTTAAAAAACCCAAAAAAAAAAACAATAAAAACCATAAAAGGACGCTAAAAAACCCATAAAACCACTAAAAACACTAAAAAATCAAAAAACCTAAAAAAGCCCTAGAATACCCTAAAAAGCCTAAGAGCCCAAAAAAATCATGAAAACCAGAAAAAGATGCTAAAAACCCGTAAAACACTAAAAACACTAAAAATTCAAAAAACCTAAAAAAGCCCTAGAATACCTTAAAAAGCCTAGAAAACCCAAAAAAACCATAAAAACCATAAAAGGACACGAAAACCCCATAAAAACACTAAAACAATAAAAATGCAAAAAACCTAAAAAAAAAAGCCCTAAAATACCCTAAAAAGCCTAAAAAAAAAAAAAAAAACCATAAAAGACGCTAAAAACCCATAAAAACACAAAAAACACTAAAAATTCAAAAAACCTAAAAAAACATTAAAATACCCAAAAAAGCCTAAAAAACCAAAAAAAAAAAAAAATAAAAACTATAAAAGTACGCTAAAAACCCACAAAACACTAAAAATTCAAAAAACCTAAAAAAATTTCTTTTGGGTAAAACCCTTTGCAACCAATCTTGCTTTGAACATTTTAATTTTTCCATCAGCTCCTCTCTTTTTCTTATAAATTCATTTGCAATCAATAGGCTTAACGCCTTTTGGTAGGTCTACAAGCTCCCGGACAGAATAGGAGTACATAGACTCCATTTCAAGTTTCATGGCTTCTTGCCATTTTTCTTGATCAAGATCATCCATTGTCATCCTTTACGACATTGGATCCTCTTCACTATCACCAATGACTGCAACATTTACTTCTCCATTTTCACAATAGCGGGTTGGCAATCTTATTTCCCTCCCACTGCGTCGTGGTGGCAGTGTTGTTTGATCATGGTCAGTGGTCTCCCTTCTTTGTCATCCAACAACTGTTGTCGGCGAAGGGGCGGCTGCCATGGCTGAAGGTCGACCATGGCAGAACTGCAGCAGCCTTCAAGCTGCTGCAGGTGACTGCATTCAGCTGCAGTCACGGGTGCATGGGCTTTGCACCTCATGGTGCAAAGGCCCAGGTCCATAATGTTGTGCTCTGCCTCAGTAATGAGGCAGAGGTATTACATGCATTGGGCTGGCTTCATTATTATTAATTTCAATTGAAATGGCTAGTCCCAATCCCATTTAATCGGGCAAGACAACATCTGAATATAATAAACCAAGGTTTGTCCGAAACGAAGAAAATTGTTACCTTAGCATATGTTTTGTTCATAACTCAGCAAGTGGCACTTTATCATTAAAAAAAAAAAATCACAAATTGATTTGAATATTTCTTTTGACATCTACGCTTATAGATGCTACAAAGTTGAAAGAATACGCAAGAATGATAGTTATGTTCGGGCTAACAAGTTATAATTAATTTCTGTATGATTTTTTTTAATTAAAAGTAAATTTTCAGAATTTGGAATATCCATCAATATAATATGACATCCTAAACTAGGTTATACTATGTACCGAACTTAACAATAGATTATTTATTAAAAAAAAAAAAAAAAAACTTAACAATAGATTATTCATTAAAAAAACAAAACAAAAAAACAAAAACAAAAACAAAACCAAACAAAAAAAAAAGAAAAAAACTTAACAATAGATTGGTCATTGGCGTCACAAAACCAGAAATGTTTGCATTTATTATTAGTTGACTTAAATGTGATAGGTTAATTATATTTATGCACATATGTCTGCAACAAGGCGACAACTTAACCTTTCAAAAACATTGGCTATATTATGGTTTCTTCTGACGGCCTTTTTAATGCAACTTTCATTTTCCACTTACTATAATCGCTAAATTGTCATTGAACTTAACAATCTTTTTTAATTTTTTAAGGAAAACAAACAATTTTTGTTAGTTCTTATAATATAACAACACTTTTTTAAGAAAATAATATAACAACACTATGGAAATTAAGAATAGGCGTCTAATCACTTTTTAGGTAATCTAATGACTTACTTGTACAGTACAATAATGCAACTATTCAGGTAATTTAATCGCCGATTCTGCAACGACGTGAAGCGGCGACATTTCGACTGCGTAAGTTAATTAATTTGGTTCACTTTTGTTCTAGAAGTATGGTGCGTACAAATCTGCACCGTAAAACCAAGCTTCTATTCCAAATAATAATAATAAAAATAAATAAATAAACTTCCATAGAGTTTAAGTGTTTGTTTAGTTTGAGGGTTTAAATTGAGTAGTTTGAATTAAAATTTAAATTTTGTAAGAAAAAATACTGTAATGAACTTTCTAAACTTAAATTTTTTTTTTTTTTTTTTTTTTTGTGAAAAAAAACAATGTTTAAATAAAACAAGGGTGATTTGAAGTCTCCAATCAAATATGCACTAAATGTGTCTCGTCGTTGGATAAAAATCAGAAAGTACATATTGAAAAAGTATCTTTCTCCTTAGTCAAATAAATATCTTAAATGATTTGTTTATTATAATGCATTGTTGATAGAGATAGAATCATTTTTGGTATCATCCGGTATAAGAAAACATCTCGAAGGTATTCTATTTTTTTTGTAATGCTAACGGTATCTTCAAGATTTAGAAAATGGTTTACCCTAATCTCAATTTCTAGTACCTAAAATGTCAATTGTACCTTATCACTATTTTTTAATTAAGTGCATCGAAATAACATTATAATTTGAAAATAAAAATGAAAAGTTATCTCCTTTAGTACAACAAACCTATTTTTTCGAAGTTGTTGGTTATAGAGATGACTTATTGTTTTTTTTTTTCAATTATAATGTTATTTCGACTCATTTAATGAAAAAATAATAATAATGTCACATTTAACATTTTAAATACCAAAAATTGTGTTTAGGGTACCAAACATTCACTTTTTTTAAATCTAGAGATATCGTTCTAATATTATTAAAAAATAGTGTGCATGGTAGATGTTTCATTATACCAGAGGATATGATTTTAACCCTTGTTTGTAACATGATCTAGGTGTTTTTTTTTAGATGAACAATTAAATGTTTTTTTTAGGGGAAAGAGGATTGATTTTATTTAAATAAGTAAAGCATCAGCTGAATGAAAAACTATTGTTATTTACAGAAGGAAAAAAAAAAAAAAAACCTCCTCAAATTGAGAATTAGGTGACAATTTAATTTTAAAGAAATATGTATTTTCGCCAATAATTTTTTTAATCACGTATACGTAGTCAACAAACAAATTAATTTTTTTTATCACGTAGTCAAACAAATAATTTTCCAAAACTTTTTGAGAATACACATTACGCGTCAGAATATATATATATATATATATATATATATATATATACACACACACACACACAAAACATATATAGTATGGAATCTTACACATACCATATTGACAATACGCTAATTTTTTTTTTTTTTTTTAGATGATCAATCTGTCGAAGACCTTTATTAAAGTAAGAAAAAAAAAATTTTACATTAGAAGAATATTGTTGTCACTATACACGGTAGTACAAAAAGGGATTTTATAGGAGTGGTATGTCACATGTGTTTGGAAGTAATTCAAACTTTGGTCTTTTGTCCCTATTCAATTAATCGAGCGAATGCAATGGAATGTTCTTAGATTGCCATGGTATAAATGACTGAAATCATTGACAAGATTTATTTCAGGTAAGAACACAATTTCTCAATTAAAACAATATTCACCATATTATAAGTATAAAAACTTTAGGATTTCTTAATAGTAGAATTTTAACAAGTACATTGATCAACATATATCAATTATTCCAATATGTTCACGTGCTTAATTGTTTGTCACTGAAGTGGATAAATATTTGAGACTTAGCAATTTTTTTATTTATTTATAAAAATGAGTAAAAACGATATAAAAAAAAAAAAAAAAAAAAAAAAAAAAAAAAAAAAAACAACAACAACAACTAGGGCCAGAAAAGGAATGAATGCATTAAAATAAGCTTATAATTTTCTCATTTGTTCCGGTGAGATTCGGGTTTTCCATGTATGTTCCCACTAACTCCATAATCCATTCCTTTTATATTTTTATATTTTTTAAATCTTCAAAAATTGTACATACCTCCATTGAAGAACCAGGCTGGCTCCATTTGCAATCTTGGCCTTAATTTATACAATTCATATCCCCATCTCCTCTTCACGCTCGCTTCTATTTTCTTTGCATTCTATTTGTTTTTGTTAATTTCTCTCTTTGTTAACTCGCGAGCGTTTGAGTGTTAAAACTTAATTGCGCATATTCCACCCATATTCCTTAGATGTTACGGTGACAAGGATATATATTTAACAATTTAAGCCTAATATGTCACTTTTTTTCCAAGGTATTTTTAGCTTGAATTTTCTTTATAAGTTTTTTATTGTTTAATTTGGCGTGCATGTATCAGCAATCTTGTTATTGGTTAAGAAACCTGTTTAGAATTAAAGGAGAAATTTAGTCAATTATTAAAATAGTTCTGAGGCTCAATTATTTGAGGACCCACAAAGTAGAAAAATGTTTAAAAATAAATTTGTAGCTGGAAATTAGTATGATAATAAATATTCTTCCAAATTAAAAAATATTTTACATGAATAAACATTGTGGTTGAGAGGGAAAATGTTAGAGCACTCAGCACAATATTATCTCTTTATCTTCAAACTTTTAACTAAAATTTTTAATGTTCAAACTTCTTGTTTTGTACTTCCTTTAAGAACTACTCTAGCATATCATTTTCTATGCACATGGCCGTGCTAGCTAATTTCAAGACCTATGTGATTTTTAATAAATGAAGATAGGGATGGATAGTTTACGAAATGTCTTTGAAAACTTCTTCTAATCGGATGGAAGAAAAATATCATAAGACGGTCATTTTCAGTTATAGTTTCAAGCTTTCCACATGAATAATTTGTCTTTCTCAAAAAAATAAAATAAAATAAAATAAAAAATCATTCCCATGAATATAGCTTTATTTTCTAAAATTATCCTTAGAGTAGCCTCATTCAGTTTGTCGATTCGAGTTGAAATGTGATTTTATGTTAGAGATTTTAACTGTAGCAAAAAAAGTTAAGTGTGACTTTTTATGAGAGTTTTTAACTGTAACAAAACTGAAATTAAAAACTCGAATCAGTAAAATAAATTATGTCATATATACATTAATATCATAATCATGGTTTAATTGGCCTTAAGTTGGTTACTTTGCATAACCTCTGAATTACTTTCAATGCCGTTTTGTCAACTTGTCAAATTAGGTGTGACTATATATTTTGAACCACAAAAAGCATTGAGAGTCACAATTTGGTTCAACTGCGCATGTTGCATCATTCCACAAAGTTCCAACTGTTCTTTTCTCCCCTTTTCTAAGATTTCTCAAATAGGCATTGAAAAAATAAACTATCAAAAAAGCTTATTTTTAGTTATCATGTGTGTAAACAACTGTTTATTTTACAAATTTTTCTATTATAATCATATGATTTTAATATCATCTAACGGTCAGTAAATAATTTCGCCCATAGAGAAGTTAACCTTTTTTTTGTTGGAATTTCATGGGCTTTATCTAGTCAAGTCCTAAAGTACAAATGAAGGAATTTCTTGGTGCGTATGTATTGGTTTAACTCAATGACCACTTCAACTACCACTCACCAAATGAAAGATCAAATCGTACAGACAATTCCTTGTCTGATCAGATTCCAATCCAGTCTTAGTTTTTATTTTTTTATTTTTTTTAATTTTCAAATTCTTTGAATCTTTGCCAGTATGCAATATAATTCGTCTTCCTTTATCGGGCCAAATTGAATTTTCCTTGAAATTTACTACAAGAGCAAATAAATCCTTCGGAAATCAAGTTTGCTAACATTTTAAACAATGACGTTTCTTTTGTTTGGGAGTGTACGATATTATTATATTATATAATCAAATATGAAATATCTAAATGTTTCTTGTGCTTTTCAATTTGCCGCATGCTGCGACAACAAGCATATATTTTTTAGTAGTTGAACGTGAGTCGCATTTTAAATTTCTGGGATTTTTATGATTGAATTGTGTGCATGTGTTTTTTTGTTTTGTTTGATAGGAATTAAAATATAAATAGTTGTTTTAAATTGTTTTGCTGATATCCTAACGTTGTGAAATATTTGCCTTTCTAGTTAACAAAGATCATTGCCACATATTCATCCGTTTTCACGGGCATGGCTGGGATTTGACTCAGTCACGCCTGCAACGTTGTAATAATAATTAGCATTGTAGAAGCTAATCGACGGAGTAACGCCATATTTGACTGACTTCGATTAGTTAGAAAAATCAAACCGCTTGAGAGTCTGACGGTCAATTAGAAGGATAAGGGAGGCGCTTTTAGAACAGGAGTAAGCTGTCGGGGCAGTCCGATTTTTCAACCAATAAGAGTTACTGACTCATCAGGTATTTTTTTTAATTCTTAAGTCTCTTTTATTTTATTAATTTAAATTTTTAATTTAAATTAAAATATAATTTTATGTAAAAATTTTTAACTGTAATTAAAAAATAAAGATTATTTTTTATGTGAATTTTTAATTATAATAAAATTAAAATTAAAAATTTAAATTTATAAAATGAACATAATTATTCCTTAAAATGGAATTAGCCCTAACATTATTTTTTTTTTAATGGGGGACAAAATGCTAATAAATAGTAATATGTGATTAATGATCGGATCTGAAAAAAAAAAAAAAAAAACAGAATCTGGCGGGGAAATCAAAACGCCACGTGGGTGATTACGGGTAAAATGCCTTGACCTTTAGCTCTTGATTCCTACGATGACGTGGACAAATCCCATGCGACAGTTACAAGAAGGGTATCCAGAATCGGTCACGGGGAATATGCGAATGACGCGAGTCTGTTGTGGCCCACTGCTGACCGTACATGTTGAGTTAACATTTTTAATTTTGCCTTTCTTTTTTAACTTGGAAATTTTTTTAATTTTGGTTTATGTTGCAAAGTAGAAACCTCACACGTGCTTCTCGTGAACTCTCAATAACTTTCTCCTCAATTTGGAAACTTATTTGGCATGGGATCTGTAATGGCTCCATTTTGATTTGCATTAATTTCAATCTATTTCTCAACATCAGATTAATCAAAGTGTAAAAAAGAGTTGTATAAATATAAAGAAATTTAATAAAATTTCATGTTTTATATTTTGTTGAGGAGAGATAGTTTACAGTTATTTGTACAACATCTACTAATACCATATTTAATTCACTGATTCAATTTTTGTTATTGTAAAATTTTTTTAGAAAAAATTACATTTAATTTTTTTATTACAGTAAAATTTTTTACATAAAGTCACACCTCAACTCGAATCAACGAACTAAACAGACCCTAAAAATAAATAAATTTTTTGATATTTAATGAGAAAAAATATTTAACGCAAAAATCAAGTTCTTTGACCTAATCCCCAAAACGTTTCCATAAAAAGTTTGGCCTTTTTTTTTTCTTTTATTTTTTCTCCTTTTCTCATTCTCATTTCTGTCTTCTCCTTTTGTTCTTCTAATCTTTTTTACCCTAATATATATATTTTTTCTTTCTCTAAATTGACCCTCGTAAAAATAATTTTTCCTCTCTAATACTTAGTTGAAGTAATTTATTCTCATACATATCTCTATCTAATTTTTTCTTTAAAATATTACCATGATAAAACGTTGTTGTTTTTTTTTTTTTTTAAAAAAAAAAAAAAAAAAAAAAAAAACTTTCCTTCCTTTTTTCCGTCTTATCTTTTCCTCTTTTTTCATTCTTATCTTTTTTAGCCTATACTATATTCTTCTTTTCTTTTTTATCAAATGATACTAATAAATATAATTTTCAATCTTACTTATAAAGTTTACGCACGTAGTATTATAAAAATATTTATTTTTTTTAAAAAAAGGGAATTGTATTTACATTAAAAAGGATCTACAAATACCAATAACAACACAAATGATCCTACAATACACGAGATAGACTCTCAATTGAGACCGTTTTCACAAGTATAATCGAATTACACTCAAAGAGGAAGACATACACTGAGACCCAATAATGAGAAATTCCTCGGCCCACTTGCAATCGAGCTCACAGAAGGCTCTTTTTGAAAATACATCTACAATTGATGGATGCCTTCAATCGATCGAGAGCTACAACTGTGTAGCACGAAGGCCAACTAACTAACTGCCAAGACATAGATCTAGCGAGACAAAGACAAACTCAGAGTGTGGGAAAACCACCTCTGTTGTTACAAATTGAAAGTACAAAAACAACCGAATATATGGCGAACAACAAGATCACCCTTATTAAAAAAAAAAAAAACATGTATTATAAATAAAAACCGAAAAAAGGAAACCTCGGCTCTGGGGAGAGCACTACCAATTACAAGCCAACCACCACAACTATCAAGATCAGAGAGGACAGAAACACACAAAATAAATAGCGCCATAGAAGGGAGAAGACTTCAGGGGAGAGCACCACGCACCAACGTCGCCTGCTACCAACGCCGAGACATGCACCACCATAGGAGGTACACCACCAAGAGGACCAAAACTCCCGAGCAGTTGAGACACCAATGGCACTATGTGCACCCCACCCCCGAGGACAACCGCAACACGACCGCCGCTGCCAAGAAAAACCCCACTAACTCTCCCCATCCCATGATCTGCCATGTTGAAAGAGAAGAACCCCTAAGAAAACATGGTTGCCAAAACGTCGCATATAAACAGACGAAAGTCTGACATCCGCCCCCTTTCAACACGTCACAACTCAGCCCCAACAGCTACAAAACTAAGCCAAAACACCCGACAACTCTCCTAGGAAACCCAGATTTCCATCTCTAGGGCTGGAAGTACGACAGCCAGGCAACCTAAAGAAACTCAAATTTACCAGCAAATCCTAGTTCAGCCGTAGAGAGAGGAGAGAAAAATTATAGATTAATGGTTTATGATGCGTAATATATTTGTTTTGTATTTTATTAACAAATCTTAATTGTAACTTTAAAACAAAATAATAGAAACTCTTATAATTGTTGTCTCTTTTATATATCATATATGTGTGTTTTATAGAAAAATTATGTTGACTGTTGTATACCAAAAAACAAATCCATTAAAACTAAATTTGTTGAGTTGTCAAATTTTTTTTATCTATTAAATTAGGATAATTTTCTTTCTTTTTATTAAAATAATTCAGATCCTATTTAATTTTGATATGACATTGATATAATTTAACAAATCTGGAAAATAGTTTTCCATAAAAAAAAAGTTGCAAATATTCTATGCTAGAATAAAAAAGATGGCGTTAGAAAATCCAATTTTCAACAAAAGAAAAGAAACAAAAAATTCACAGCTTAAGAGTCCGTTTGACATTACTTTTGTCGGTTGTTTTTAAGTTTTTTAAGAAGCTACAACAGGGTATTTGGTAAAACCTATTTTTGTCCAACAACTTTTAAAAATTGCTTCCCTACAATAGAATTTAAGAAGCAGGTCAGAAAGTTACTTTTTCACAACAGCTTCTACTGTCATTGTCTCAATTTATTAAAATGACCCTAATAATTAAACTAAATTCTCAACCAACTCATTTTATTTCTTCTAAATCAAATTAAAGAACATATTTTATTTTAAATATTTATTTGAAAATTAAAATTTTTTTATAAATATCTTATGCTTCATTTTAATAATATATTTTTATTATAATGTTGAAGTTTGAAAAATAATTTACCATTTAGTTCTTTACGTTATTTAATTTCTTTATAGATATATAATTTATCTTTTTGAATAAAACTAATTTATTTTTTAGAGATATTTAATTAATAAAATGAAATTATAATTTTTTTAGTATCTTGGTTTATAAATATTATGAGTATTGACTATCTTTATAGAAATAAAGCTAATTATAAGTATGTGTGTTAAAATATGTCCATTTTAGTCACAGTACATCTTTACAATAATTGTGTGTATAGTTTACCAAACATTTAAATTTCTACTATGGTATTCACAACAACTTTAAAAAAAAAAAAATTACTAAACATTACATGTTTCCAGTCACAACAACTTCTGGCTAACAGTACAACAACAATAGAAATTTTCAACAACACAACAATGCTAAACTGGCCCTAAGACTTTCAGTCAAATTAGTAACTGCTCTAATTTAAAATATATATATATATATTTTGGTAATACTTTGATTTAGAAAGTCAAATTTTTTTATCTATTAATTTTTGCTTAATCCATGTTTCAATTATTAGTTAGTTTCCACTTTTATATGTTCACTTTTATTGTTAATTTCGACATTTCTATAATTTCTTAATATACCTAAGATTTCTACTTTTTTTTTAATTTATGATATTTTAGTTTTCAAACATCTAAGTTTATTAATGTGTTTCCTAACAAAATAATGTGCAATTAAATGAATTTTGAACAAAGTATAATATTTATTTGTTTTTTCTATCTAAGAATTAGCGAGTAGTATTTTTGGTTGGTTTCCTCATACGCACAAAGTGCACCAATATGTGATATGTCTTTACAAAGAAAGAAAAAGATATATATATATATATATATATATATTTTCCTTGAATACTCACTAGAGAAATAATTATACATGTATCGGTAGGCTTATGTCATTATTTATTCGCTTCCCCCCAACAAAATCCAACGATTCTATAAGCAAATGATACACACAACAATAAATAAATAAATAAAATAAAAGGCTTATTTATATTTGTGTCTTCAAAGTTTTACACACATTCTCTTTTGCTTCTATATTTTTGAAAATTCTCATTTTAGTAAAAGCTTTGGAGTGGTCTCGTTTAAGATTCTCATTTTAGAAAAAAAACTTTAGAGTGGTCTCATTTAAGACTTAACTCACCATGTTAGAGTTCTCATAAGACGATAATACCGAATATACACAAACAGAGAGACCAAATATAGATTAATAGTAATATGATCATAAACAATCACCAATGTTATACAAAAAGAAAACTTGAATTTTGATAATTATTTATACGTAGATTGGTGTTATTTGCGGAGCTTTAAGATATGATATAAGTGTTAAAATTCTTCTATTACAAGAAAATAAATTTTAAAATTTTCTCAAACAAAAAATCCCTCCATTAACTACAAATTCAAACCACCATATTGTAAACCTATTTATCTGGCTTGGGTTTTTTTTTTTTAGTTTATTTTGTCATGTAAATTTTAACAAAAAGTGAGATTAATTTAGAGTGTGTTTGAAAAGTATACTTAAATTATGATTTTTAATTCTTAGGTTTGAAATTTAAATTTTTTATGAGAGAAAACTATTATAATAAAATTAATAATTTAAATTTAAGTATATTTAATAAAGATTGAGGGAGCAAACTGAGAGTAAATATAAAGTTCAGGGCACAAATGGAATAATCAGAAGAGAGTGCAGGAACAAGTGTATGAGGCTGTCCTCATGCTAGTTCTTCTCCAAGACTAGTAGTCTTTAATTTTTGTTCATATTTATCCAGTGGAGCCCACACTCATTCTGAGAACCTTCCCTTCGAAGGAATCTAAACTCTCGGTCGGAGCAGGCAGAGAGAGAGAGAGAGAGAGAGGACCGGAGGCAATGGAGTTTCCTGTGTAATAAACAGATACATATATATATGTATATTATATATTGAGAACTCAAGACAATCTTTCTCTTTTAGACCCAATCATATTCAGCGAGACCTCAAAAACTTCTTTGTTTCAATCTTTCCGTTGTTTTCCGCACTTTCCTTTAACTTTCTGATCTCAAATTTGCTTTCTAAAAGAGATTTTTGGAAAGAGAAAAATAGAGACTGATGGAGACTGAGGTTTGTATTCGTTGAATTCACTGAATTTTGAGGTCTAGAGAGAGAAAATTTCGTTTGCCTGTTTGTTTGTTTCTCTGATTTCCACACAGAGAGAGAGAGAGAGAGAGAGAGAGAGAGTTGACTTTTGATTATATACATACTTGTTTAGGTTTCTTATCTGAATTGGGAAAATTGCTCCAGTTTTGTTTCAACTATCCGTGGGAGTGAGAATTTGGGTTTAGAGAGAGAGAGAGAGAGAGAATTTTTCTTAATGGTGAGGAGTTTGGGCCTTTGGAAATAGCTCTTTTGGACATGGCCTTGGTGAGTTCTGTGCCTGCAGTTACGCAACACATCGGCCGGATTACGTATCACGACATTTCGGGACTCATGGCTGGCAGTGGCGGGGAGATTGTGGAAGAGCCCACGGAGCGATTGGTCGAAAATACAATATATGTTGCTATAGGGAAAGATGTGAAAGAGAGCAAATCGACTCTGGTATGGGCTCTTCAGAACTCTGGAGGGAAGAAGATTTGCATTCTTCATGTTCATGTGCCTGCCCAAATGATACCCCTCAGTAAGTCTTGCAAACTTGTATCCTTATAGCAATATTTGTTAAATTGATTGTTTGTTTGTTTGTTTGTATAGGTAAGTCTGTATTTTGATTAGTGTTTTCATGTACAAGGTTTTGGGTTTAAGCTTAATCAGTAATGATTGATGATCATTGAATGCTTGGTAAGTTGTTAAGATTGGATTCGAGAGGTTTATTGGACTGCCGTTGACTAACTTGGCTGTGGTAGTGAAATTTGGTTTTTGTGTTGATAAACTGAGAAAGCTGAAGACCCATGAATTAGATTGAGGTCAAACTTGATGAAGAGGAGATAAGATTAGCCAAATTTACTATACTATTTCGAAAGTCAGGATAGCTAATTGATCCAATATTCTTTTGGTTGGCCTGGGATTTCAAGCTCAGCATATAGTGAATATTCTGAGATCAGCTATTTAGACACCCTTTCTTTTCATGAGTTTGAACCACAATTCCAACTTTTTTGCTAAAGTGTTTTCTTTCACAAAATTTGGATTTCTGCTTATACCTACGAAAATATCAGGCCCTAGATTTACCCAAGTTGGATAAGTTGTTTGTACTTGCAGTGACCATATTGTCGTTTGTTATTGTCAAATGATGTCTTTAATGTTCAACTCTTTTCTTTTTGTAGTGGGGACAAGGTTTCCAGCAAGCTCACTGAAGGATCAGGAAGTCAGAGCTTACCGAGAAATTGAAAGACAAAACATGAATAAGATTTTAGATGAATATCTGCTTCTTTGTCGTCGGATGGGGGTAATATTTTTGTTGGTGTTTGCTTCTTTGTGTCTGCATCTTAATTGTTTTTTTCTTTTTGGAATGTTTCTTTTCTAAAAACAAGATAACTTACTAGTTTTTCCAAGTAATATAATATGGAGTTATATATTTTGTTTCAGTTATGTGTAATGCTAAATTGCAATGTCAACTGATCATTACAAATTATGCAAATGTAGGTACAGGCGGAGAAACTGTTTATCGAGAAGGATTGTATTGAAAAAGGAATTATTGAACTCATCTCCCAGCACAATATTAGGAAGCTTGTCATGGGAGCAGCAGCAGACAAGTATTATTCGAGGTACAATGCTTCTTATACACCTGCCATATTGTCAATATCCTGTTTCATATCAACTGTTTAATGCCCTCCGATATGCTTTCTCGATGCATCAAAAAATTTGTCAATTAAATGGTTAGTTAACTTTCCTACAAAGATGAAAAGTGTTCCGACTTTTTTTCCCTCAATGAAAGACTGTGAGTTGCCACAACCTTTGATTTTTTTTCTTTTTCTCCCTTGCCTGTGAAATATATAATCTTTTTTTTTTTTTTTTCAATCTTGTTCCTTTTTTGTTTGTCTGTGATTTAAGACTTTCCTTTATCTGATATCAAGCAATGCTGTTATAGTGTAAGCGTTACTTGTGTATGTTAAGAAATCTGCTGATTTGTCTCTTTGCTTCATTGAATGGAAAAGTGTGCATGCACCTTCATGTAATGGTTACTTACTACTAGCTTGCAATGCAGGAAAATGATGGATCTCAAGTCAAAGAAGGCCAATTTTGTGCGCGAACAAGCACCTGGTTCCTGTCACATAAATTTTACTTGCAAGGGGCACCTTATCCATACCAGGTTTCTTATTATTTGATCGCTTAATCTCTACAATGATGTGAATCGATAAACAAAATTACAATTGTTGATCTATAATGGATCAGGGAATCTACTGTAAATAGTTGCTTGAAAGATTAATCTTTGGTACACTTTTATTTCGACCCTGATCGCTAATGCAATCCATAACAATACAGGAGTGGAGATGATGTCGAGTTCAGATCTTTATCTCTACAACCAAGCCCAAACACTGAAACTGGACAAATAAACCACTTGAGATCACAATCTGTAAATCTCAGGCAGAACAGTCGGCCCGCACTCACAAGTCCAGCTCAAGAATTATTCCGCAGGGTAAGATCTGCGAATTTTGAGAAACCTGGAGGGACTATGACTGATGTTTCTTCTCTAGATGGTACTGAAGGGCTTTCAACTCCTAGAAACAGAACTGATTCAGTTGGGAGTTCTGATGAGTGGTATGGATTACCAAGGGGAAGCCCATCTCCAGGCTCAGGTTATTCAACATGCTCTTCCACTCCAATGCTTGATGTAGCTTTGGTTCCATTTGCAAGAAATGAAGGGAGCGAGACTGGATCAGAAATAAGTGCTCTTACTCATTCCAAAGAGGATATTAATTATTCATCCCCTCCAAGTGTATTGGTAAGGTTTAGTTTGGATTTCAGGTTTTAGGAGAAGCTTGTTATTTTCTATTGGACTCTAATTATCTGAGTCCAATTCAGTAACGAAACAATTTCTGGTAGTTTCTAAACATTTATGGTATCTTCCAGGAAGGAAGTATAGATGATACTCTTTATGATCATCTTGAACAATCATTAGCTGAGGCTGAAAATGCAAAGAGAGAAGCATTTCAGGAAGCAGTCAGGCGTGGGAAAGCTGAAAAAGATGCTATTGATGCAATACGCAGGGTAAATTTGTGTCTATTTGAGATTTCTTTGACTACTTTCAATGTGGAGTTTTCTTATTTAACATTCATCTCTAACTCAACCTTTCTTCGCACATAATGCTTGCCCTAGGCATCTTAAGCGAGAACTACTGTTTAAGATAGTTGATGCCGGTCCCTGCAGAACTGGGGCCATATTACGGACCTTAATGCTTAGCTATCATAATTTCTACATCGTAATCCTATCTCCAGATGTTTTTTTGCCAGTATATCTTACTGATGTGACTTATTGAATAGGGCCTAGGTTCATTGTCTTAAAGCTTTCGAAGTCAGCTATCTTCAATTATCATTTTTGTTGCATGTAATGCCTGCAAGTATAAACTTCTAAAGCTTGAGAAAGAAAGGAAATCTCACTTGTGAATAACTGCATTTACAGGCCAAAGAGTCAGAGATCTTGTATGCCAAGGAGTTGAAACATAGGAAAGATACCATGGAAGCACTAAGAAGAGAGAGAGAAGAACTCGATAAGATGAAGAAACAACGAGATGAAGTCATGGAAGAACTTCGGGCTGCTCAAAGTCAAAAAACATCACTGGAGAATCAAATTGCAGAGTCTAATAAGATGGTAAAGAACTTGGAGCAGAAGATTATTTCTGCTGTTGACCTACTACAGAGTTACAAAAAAGAACGGGAGGAGTTGCAGATGGAGCGTGATAATGCACTTAGAGAAGCTGAGGAGTTGAGGAGAAAACAAGGAGAGGACACTAGCACACAAATGCCTCAGTTCTTCTCTGAGTTCTCGTTCTCAGAAATTAAAGAAGCAACTGATCCATCCCTGAAGATTGGAGAAGGAGGATATGGAAGCATTTATAAAGGTCTCTTGCGTCATACGCAGGTGGCTATAAAAATGCTACATGCTCATAGCATGCAAGGCCCCTCAGAATTTCAGCAGGAGGTAAGATTTTGTGACTTTTTTGTACTTACTCTGAATTCTGTATAATAATCCGTTTAAACTGAATGTGCATTGAGCTTACAGAATTAATTTATTATCTAAGCAAAAGTCTTTTGTCAATTACTAGGACCAGATTGGTATTATATCTGGTGCATTTTGGTTGATACCTTTACTTCAGTATGGTCTTGAGTGATGGAGCTCATCTTGACGCTCTGTTTTGTTTGTTATTGTGCAATTGCTACTCGTTTTGGTGATTTTCTAACCTGGGCTCTGTAATGTTTGGAATTTCTGTTTGCAGTCTGTTGATTGGTGATTGTGTGTAGCAGTCATCAGCGATCATTTTCTAAGCTATATCTGTTTTATATTTTAACAAAAAATGAATTTAATTACCGAATCTAGCTTTTTGTGAACTGAGCACTTATTTTAGACAACATCTTTATCATTTAGTAGTAAATAGGACTTGTTGCTTTCGTGCAATATATCATTGTGACATCATAAGTATGATGGTCTTTTGGTAATCTGTGGTATTTGAGGTGTAGAGAGGTATATGGATTCAAACTATGGTTCAAACCTGTGGTTTTGATTATGACTTTTGAAATTCAAATTTTTCGTGAGAGAAAAACAGTGTAGCAGAATCAAAACCATGAGTTTGAACCCATGAAGAACCCATATACCAAACATGTGCTAAGAGCTAAACACAAACGAAAACCATCCTGATTTATGCTACAATTGATAGTATTTTCGTCCTTGTGGAACCTTAACAAGTTGTTCCCGTGGCGCATTACTTACAACTTCAGTTAAGAATAGGACAGAATATTAAAATAACAACAACAACAACACTGTATTTGGTCTCTATTGTTTGGTGTCGGATCATTTAACTTCTATTTGTTTTCAGGTTGATGTATTGAGTAAGTTGCGGCATCCCAATCTTGTAACGCTAATTGGAGCATGCCCAGAAGCTTGGACTCTCGTCTATGAATATCTCCCAAATGGGAGTCTTGAAGATCGACTCTGCTGCAAGGAAAATACGCCCCCATTATCATGGCAAACACGCATACGAATTGCTACGGAGTTGTGCTCTGTCCTCATCTTTCTTCATTCCAGTAAACCTCACAGCATAGTTCATGGTGACTTGAAGCCAGCGAATATTCTCCTTGATGCTAACTTTGTTAGCAAACTTAGTGACTTTGGAATCTGTCGTATATTGTCTCATGGTGAAAGTTCAAGCAACAATACCACAATCTGCTGCAGAACTGACCCAAAGGGGACTTTTGCATACATGGATCCTGAGTTCCTCTCAACAGGAGAGCTTACTTCAAAGTCAGATGTTTACTCATTTGGAATTATACTGATGCGGCTATTGACTGGGAGATCTGCTTTGGGAATAACAAAGGAAGTGCAGTATGCATTAGATAATGGAAAGCTAAAAACACTCTTAGATCCGTTGGCTGGAGACTGGCCATTTGTGCAGGCTGAACAGTTGGCTCGCTTGGCACTACGGTGTTGTGAGATGAACCGAAAAAGTCGGGCAGACCTTGGGTCAGATGTTTGGAGGGTACTTGAACCCATGAGGGCTTCATGTGGTGACTCATCGTCATTCCGGCTGGGTTCTGGAGAGCATTTTCAACCTCCACCCTATTTTATTTGTCCCATTTTCCAGGTAGTTCCTCTGTTATCATCTATTTTCACATAGTGCATGCATATTTATTAGATCTCTTAGTAGTGTGTGGCTTTAATTTTCAATTTCTCTAGGGTGATGGGCTAGTTTTAATAGTTTATGAAACAAATGATTAGTTATTTCTTGAACATTTGTACCAACTACCAAGGATAGATGGTTACTGTGTCACGTATTCTCTTTTACTAAATTCAAGTCCCACGATGAACATGAATATCAGTTCATTGCTTCATCTAGTAATTCATTTATGCGATTATAAACAAACTCAAACTCTATTCATTTGTTGCCATGGTTAAACGAAACTCATCGCTCTTAACACTATTTGCAAACTTGTAGGAAGTAATGCAGGATCCTCATGTGGCGGCAGACGGTTTTACGTATGAAGCAGAGGCTTTGAGGGGATGGCTGGATAGTGGACACGACACTTCTCCTATGACAAATCATAAGCTGGAACACTGCAATCTTGTTCCCAACCATGCTCTTCGTTCTGCCATTCAGGAGTGGCTGCAACAACATTGATATCTTTATGATTTTGTATGTTCTGTTTGGTTAAAGAATTGGTTATAATTTATAGTCCTCTGCACACAAATATATTTACACAGTACACACGCATGCCTTGTTGCAACTTTCTTATAGATAACACTTTTTCTTCTCTTCGTGAGTTTCTCAGTTGTAAGAGTGCAACAAAACATTGTGATGATTTTATCTCAATACTGTTTGTATATAGAAGACAGACCAACTCGTTTTTACACGATAATTTTCCGTCTTATTGCACAGAAGTGAATGCATATTTATCCCGGAGTGGCAGTTGATATTTCTCTTAAAACTTCAGCCTGAATTTTCTTTCCTGGAAAAGCTTTCAAATGTAATGTGGATTTCGCCTTTTTTTTTTTTTTTTTTTTTTTTTTTTTTTTTTAACGAATATTCCCCAGTGTCGTGGATCTGTTGAAAACATGAGGTTCTTTCTAATCTCATTAATATCTATTTAAGAGTTTGTTTAGTAAGTGATTCGAAACAAATTTTAATTTTTTTTTTTTTTTGAGAGAAAATACGTAGCATAACCTTTTAAATTCAATTTTAATCTCTTTCCTATTGTTAGAATAGGATATCAATAGGTTTTGTATTAGTTGTAAATAGAATATAAATAGGTTTAATGTTAAGATGATTCTTTTCATTACTCTATTTGTGATTCTCACTTTTCTTTTTGCTCCTTGTTGCTTTTACTTCTCTTTTTGCTTGTCGTCGCTCTCACTTCTCACTTTTGTCATGCGGCAGAGTTGTAATAAAAGGTAAAATAATAGTCTAATGTTTTTTTTTAATCGGAAAATGAGATAACACATGGCAAAAGGGATAGTGAGAGAGCGACCCTAACATTCTCTTATTATAATAGGTCTCTTTGCTCGTATTGTTGCGTATTGAAAGAAATAAATTTAAAATCCTTTTTTTTTTTTCTCCTCTTTCGGTGTCGTCAGAACTATAAACTCCCTCCGAAACAACTATTGTTTTTTTTTTTTTTTTTTTTTTTTTCTTTCTTTCTCTCCGTCTTTTTTTTTTGGTCGACAGCTTGCTCGGTCGAAATCACCTTCTGAAGCTATACTTTGTTTTTCCCTTTTTTCTCATTTCTCCCTTCCTCATCACTTTCAATATGTCTGATCCCAATTTCACTGCTGCTCCAAGTGGTGAAACGTAACAGAGCAAGCCACGAGTGAGTTTCAAAAGTTCAACATCATATCGGTTGAACGGAAGGAGTTATATGAAATGGTCAGTTTATGAAGTTTTACAGGACTTATATGAAGTGGTCAAAGTTCGTGAAGCTTCACATTCTTGAAGAGAGAGAAAATTGAAAGAAAATGTTGTTAAAAAACCATTTTGACATTTCGTGCGTGAAGCTTCACATTCTAATATTTAGGTATTTGTGTTAAGGTATTCTGAGGTCTGAAAATGCTAATAAGATTCTATTTTGACTCCTAATTTCAACTTTAATAGTTTTCTAATATCTATATCTTTGTGTTAAGCGAGTTTTGGAGGTCCTAATTTTTGAAAAGTTACAAAGGCATCTTTTGACTTTTACTTTTTCACTCAAATATTGTTCTAATTTTTACGTTAAAAGACACGTTTAGTATACCATATTGTATTGTATTGCGTTAGAGTATCATATAATATTGTTTGTTATTGTATTTTTATATGATACAATATTTAATTTAGTAAATTACATTATACTACGTTTATTATCATATTGTATTTACATATTAGTTTGTAATCGGATAAAATTCAAGTCTAATCAAAACGTAGTTCGGCTCCAATCTCAACCAAACTCAAGATTGGGAGCGGGCAACGAATAAGGTAGAGTTGTTCAATAGGGATATTTTTGCAAAAAAATTTTAAAGTGGGGTTAAATTATAATTTTAAAAAGTTTTGGGCCTAAAATATAATTTTGAAAAAGTTAATGGATCAAAATATAATCTTTTAAAAATTAAGGGGCCAAAGTGTAACTTTTGAAAAATATAGACCTAACATCGTTTCGATCTCGAAATTTAATCTCGGCATCAGTCCTGAAACATGATCATGACTCTTGATATTTGTAAAACATTTTATATGTTTTATAAAATTAAATTACATAATACGATCTAGTACATATATTTTTATCTGTATTATATATACTATGTATTATATTAAATTTGAATTTCCTATTAAACTACGATGAGGTTGGTCCCTCTTTTAGTAGACTAAGCAATAAATATGAACAAAGAAATAAATGTCCGGCTCATATAATGTATGAAATGTTGACAAACATTGTATTCTTTTTAAATAATACGATACAACGTTCTTATATGATGTACTAAATATGTCTTAAGAGAGTTGCATATGCTTAAAATGCAATGAAAGTACCATTTTGACCCCAATTTTTTCATTTTAATAGTCTTCTAATATTTATATTTTTATATTAATAAAGTTCCGGAGGTCTTAAAGTGCTATTAAAGTACTAATTAGAAAAATATCAAACTATAAAGAGCTTATAAAAGCCAAAGAAATTCAAAAGCATCTTTGGGAGTAAATAAGCTAAAAGCATATTTTTTAAGCCAATCTGAAACAGATTCTAAATAATAGTATCAACCAAAAGTTACTTCCAAAAGGATTTCTAGATGAAGTGGCACTGAAAAGGAAAAGTGTGAATTACTAGCGCATTTTTTTTTTTTTTTTTTTAACGAGGCATACTTTATTGCCTTATCATGTACGGCATCAGCCGTAATCTACGGTGTTAACATATAATTGGCGTTGTTTATCATTTCTTTTACAATTAATTAAAGGAAAAAAATCCAAAACTCATAACCCGAAAATAAATGAAAAAGCTCGCCCGTCCACCGGAAACAGTTTACGCCTTTAGACTTTTATATGTGTCTTTGTAATTATTGGCAATATTCATAAGATAATGCTCAAAGAATTTACATGTTTCTAAAATCAATAATATAGGAGGATCTAAACTACTCACTTAGTTTTTTTTTTTTTTGAACTGAGATTTGAATATTTAGTAAGAGATATTAGATGTTATTTATTTTGCATGTTGGGTGGTCTAAGAGATCATGTATACCTGTGTATACACACAGAAATGCATATGCTAAACAAAAAGAAGCATATATATATGATCCAATATTTAAAATTTGATGCCATTGCCATCTATGAACACATGAGAGGTGCTAAATTAGCTAGGTCAGATGTCGGTTAAAATTCAGAAGCTAAACTAACCAAAATATACCCCACTTTAAGTGAGTAAACATTTGTCTATAAAGAAATGAAAATGAAAATGGATAAAATAAAAGTATATAGGGCTACTATATATATGTATATATATATATATATATATATATGTTTAGGCTGCTTTTTTGATAGTGGAAATAGTGGGCTTCATAAAAGAACACAAAGATGGGGTCGGAAATTAGTCCCAACAATTAATAAAAACATTTTGAGTTTTTGTCTTTGACTATGAAATATTTAATTACTTTAAAGGAAACATCTCATGCATTCTTTTCATTAATTTAAATTTTTAATTTTAAATTTTTACAGTTAAAAGTATTTAGAAAATGTCACTCCAAGGCCTTGTTTATTTCGCAGATTTGAATTTTCAATTCGATTTGAGATGTGACATTTTCTGAGAGTTATTCATTGTAGCAAAAAAAAGTTTGATGTAATATTTTCTGGTAATTTTTTTACTGTAGAAACTTAAAATTGAAAACTCGAATCGATAATAATAAACGAGGCATAATTTTTTTTACTACAATTAAAAATTTTAAAAAATATAATATCTCAACTTAAATTAAAAACTTCAATTCGTAAAATGAACAATGCATTAGGCCCGTTCACCTCGTTGAGTCGAGTTTGTAATTCGAATTGAGATGTGATTTTATGTAAAAACTTTTTATTATAGTAAAAAAGTTAAATATGATTATTTTTAAAAAATTTTTACTATAATAAAATATAAATTTTAAACTCAAATTAGTGAAATGAATGAGACCTTAATCTTGATCACAACGTGAACTAAACATCCTTTTTTTTCCTTCTTCTTAAGAGTCTAATGTGCACTTAAACCATCACTAATTTGTCGGCCACTTTTTTGGCCTTTTCCTAACAAATAATTTCCCTTTTTCATTTTTTTCTTTTTATTTTTTTCTCAAGTCAATGATAAACAATAATTACGCGTCGTACGTTGGTATGTACGTAGGCCCAATGTGGGTTTTAGAGCCCATTCGACCATTTCAGATGGGGCCCGCACATGTGGATCTCCGCACGTGTGATTCCACCATTAAGGATTGGGCATGTGTGGATTGCGAACGTTCCAGGGGCGGGTCCCATAATACAGCACTAGTGCGTATGTTTAAAGAAAGTGCTACAATCCTAAGCGTCCAACAACTCTAGGCATGACACGTGGATCAAAACAATTGGATTTAAAGAGCTAAGGACAAAAGGTTTAAAATTATCTTAGACGCTTTTTAATGTCATTGACCAGTAAAATGAGGATATATGTCGTCATAAGATAGGCATAAAGCAGAGGATCCTAGTGGATTAATTATTTTAGCAGACAGTCCTATCTGTACGGTCTATACTGTGCTTGGAACCGCTTGCGACAGTAGCAGGTCACCTGTCAAGAGAAGTGAAAGAGTGTCCCACGCGCTTTCAACTTTTGAAGTAGTAGAAGCCATTTTTTTATTGAACGAAATTGCTGTAGTGTACTAAAAAACGGTACGGTACTTGGTATTACTGTTGAGAAATAGTTATTTCCTTCGAAGATCCAACCGACGTTTTTTTTTTTTTTTTTTATTTTTTTAAAAATAGATCCAATCATATTTCGTTAACTCCTTTTGTTACACTTTCTTTTTAATGTACTGTTTTCTTTACTTATAACTTATACTAATTTTTAACAGGCGCAAATCTTTTAAAATAACAGTTATATAAATTAATTTAAAAATAATAAAATAAAAAAATAAAGATGGAGAAAAAAAAAATTTAACTTATTTTGTCACGTGTGATTAATTTAAAATAATGATTATATGAATTGTTTAATAAAAAAGGAGAAAAATGATAGTTTAAAAATGAAAACAAAATTGAGAAAAAGATGTAAAGCAGAAAATAAAAAAATAACTTACTTGTGTTTTAAATTAGTTTTATTTTATTTTATTTTATGTCAATTTTTTATTTTATAAAAAAAGAAAAATGAATGAGGACAAAAACATAAAAATAAAGAAAAAACATTTTTTTTGGTTGTGCTTAAATTAGTTCTATTTTGTTTTGTTTAATCTGTTGTGATTTTTTTAATTCTGTTTTATTTGAAATATTTATAATAAATTTGATGCAACGTTAAAATGGACAAAATTAGATCACAAATTAATTTAAATAAATTGAGAATATTTCAAGCCATTAGATCACCAGCACGTAGGCTGGGATGGGCGCGTGTATCCCACGTGCGGGCCAAGGCCCGTCCAATAGGGGGAAAGGAGACAACAGCGTGAGCGTGTCAGTAGGTGGACCCCGCTACGTTCTCCCTTTAGCCAATGATAGCGCGACACGTGTCATACCAGTCTACACTAATAAACCACACTCGTTCCTTTTTTCAGTCTTTACGTGAGCTTTTTTTGAGAGTATCGTGCTGACACGTGGCCATCCATTTATGAGAACTAATCAAGTATTAACACGCAGATCCCACTAAAGATAAGAGCAATTAAATTTTGGCACATGGAGTTTTGGCGAAACACACCGCACTGGATTCCTTTCACTAGCTGAAAAAAAACGTGTAGCCCGCGAAACAGGGGGTGGGGGCGCCCAACAAAACCCCTCCCATCCCAAAAATAAAATAAAATAAAGCATTCCCACTTCATAGTATGGTAAAGATAATGTCATGAAAAATTTGTTATCTAGCAAATTTGGATCCCTCATGGACGGTGGTTGTGCCCTATGTGAAATTTATAGGGTATTTTCGGTTTATACGTTTAAGTTAGTAATTTTGATTTATTGGTAGGAACTTTGTGAAAGAAAAATTTTTGAATTTAAATTCTTTATGAGATGAATAACATTGTAGCATTGTTAAAATCTTAAATTCAAGTATAAGAATCAAACGGGACTATAGTTCTTTTCTCCACTTTTTCTTTCTTAAGTCAAAGTTACCAATTTAATTAGCTTACTTACCCAACTTAAATTTGATGTTTACTTAAAAGGTTTACTTGCTCCCCTTAAAAAATGAACTTGCTAATTTATTAGACTACCTTACATTTATAACTCCGGTTAGATATCGAAAATATCAAATAGATCCATTCAAATTAATTATAAAGGCAACAGAATGCTTGTAGTTTGATGCCTTACCATATTGTTTAACAACCGCCATAACATGATAACAATAAGCAAAACTTTGGGGTAAATGGTAAGTACTAAATACATCCCCTTTTAAAGAGAAAACGTCCAAAGCAACGTTTTATATTTCAAGGATTCTTAAAAGTTTGTTATTTCTAAAATAATATATGTACAGGCATGAAATTTCACACCTTTGTTTCTAATATTAAGTCTTAAATAATCTCATATAGACAAAAAAAAAAAAAAAAAAAAAAATTTACAACTTAGTGATAAAAAGAACGCTCTTAGAGTTAATGATTTACCAAATTGTAACAAAAGAAATAAGATACCAACAAGAAAAAAGAATTGGACTCAATAGGACAAATAAAAAAAAAAAAAAACCTCCCAACAAAGAAAAAAAAGAATAAGCAGATGTTTGGATATGAAAAATATATTATTACTATAATATAATATTTAACCCTTTTAGTTTAATCAAATTTTGTGAAACGGTCATATTTTTTAAAATTATTTAATCATTAACCGTTATAATTTTTTCAACCAAAATTGTTTTGTGAAATTTGACAGAAAAAATTATCTATGAGATAAACTTAGGAGATTCTCAAATATAAATGGTGTATTAGTAAACTGAATTTTTTAACTCTTGACTTTACATATTTTTTAATTTTTACTTATTTTATATAAATTTAATGGATAAAAAATTTAATAAATATTTAATTCATAAATTTAAAATTATAATTTAAAATTATTTTTAATATATATATATTTTTTATAAAAAAATATTATAATAAATTATGAATTATAATTTAAATTATGATACAAATTTACTAATTAAATAGACGTTAATTTTTTAATACATTCACGTAGTAGAAAAGGTTACTAGAAAATTAGGTTGTTAAGTTTTCGAGGAAGTCAAAAGATTCACACTCCGGCACTCTTACAACTCCGATTGGACCGTGTACGCACGCGCTTACAGAAGCAGTAGGCAAGTGCACCCCATCCCTTCCTTCTCAGTTCTCACACGAAAGCTAAAAAAGCCCAAAAAAAAAAAAAAGAAAACCAGTTCAACGGTATCGCAGCGACGACAACACACGGTCTCATTCCCACGTCCAAAAACGACAAACCGGAAAAAGCAAAACGCAATCCCCACTCACATTCATACATTACATGACCACCCAACGATATTTCTCTCTCCTCTCGCTCTCTCTCTCTCTCTCTTTCTCTCTCTCCCTCTCTTACATTTTTTGCATCGTCTTCTTCTGCACTCTCTTTCCTTTTCTTTTTTTCTCTGAAACCCTAAATTTTCTTTATTTTTTTTCCTTTCTCGGTCACTCTGATATAATTTTGTATTTAATTTCGCATTCGTGAGATTTTTTGGGGGGTATTTAGTTGGGAAAAATGGATTTACAGAGAAGTGTAATCGTTGTGCTTCTGGTTATGGCGGTAAGCTTGAAGCTTGGTTCAGCTGGAGACATAGTTCACCATGATAATATTGCCCCGAAAAGACCTGGCTGTGATAACAACTTCGTTCTGGTATGAATCCCCAAGTTCCGAGTTTTTTAAGAATTTTTTTAGTAAGACTTTTTGTTTGTTAGCTTAGAAAGGAAATATATTATTATTTTTTTGGTTGAATTCCTCGTTGAATTAAGCATTATGCACTGTTTCTCGGGTACTTGTAGATAAATAAGCATGAATTTGTGGAATTGAGATATTAATTTTTGCGGGCTGCCTGAGAAATTGAGAAAAGGATAGTTTTGAAAGAGTTTGATGCTATATATTGGATTTTGGGGCTGAAACGATTGATTGAATTTGGAGTTGATTTCTTTTCTGGAATTATTTTTCGTTTATTCCATCGAATTTATTAATTAATGTTTGCTTCTTGAGATAAGGGTTAAGAAAGACAAAGAAAGGAAGGTTTATTTTATTTTATTTTATTTTTTTGGATTATTATGCTGAAAACAGCATTTCAAATTAGAAATTTGGATTTGAGTACGCTACTGGAACAGTTGTTTTATGCTCATCCGTTTCTTGGGAAATAAATAATGAGAATCTGAGGTAAGAATTCATTTGTTTATTTTTGTTAAAAATGCTTTTGCATTCATTTGAAATCAGAGTCTTTATCAGCCTTGGACCGTAATTCCAGTATGTACGGTCTTCCTCTATTCTTCGTTTCCGTGTTTGGTTGTGGAGAAAAGGTTCAAAGACGATGTTCTGCACTTCTTAGAAAATTAAAAAAAAAAAAAAAAAAAGTCAGCTGTTTCTATAAGCAATTTTACGAGACCTTCATTCTCAACAATTTGACTATTTGACGACTGACATTTTTGTTCTTCTGAATTTATTATATATTGGTCCTAATTTCCTTCTTGCAACTTTACACTTGTTACTCTCTGACTACAAATTTTCATTAGCCATGTTTTAAGTTCATATAACCTTCTTTCCATATGGATTTTAGATTTAGGGTTGTTATTCTTGTCTTGGCATCATAGTTGTAACTGACTTGTCTGAAGTTTAACTAAGACAAAAATAAACAAATAAACAAATAAATAAATAAATAAAGACTTAGACACCTGTGTTTGTTTTGGTTAAAGTAAAAACCTTAAGTTGCTCGGATGGATTCAATTCGTTATTCAATTACACAGTTTACGATTTTCTATATTAATTTTTTTCTTTTTCTTTTTTTTTTTTAGTGTGTAAAATGTTTATGGCTCTAACTTCTCATTGCCTTCATCTTTTAGACAGCAGATGGTTCGATAGTATAGATCTTTAGTATTTATTTTTTATTCTCAAAGAAAAAAGAACCAAGACTGATGTCATGTTTGGCTCCTAGGTTTAAACAAAAGTTCAAATATTGAAATTATTGTGAGAGAAAACACTGTAGCAAAAAACAAATGCTAAGTTGTATTTGTTTGAGACTTCCAATTTGCAACTCCGTACAAAATAGGACTAAACTTCCAATAGCATTTTTCATGGAAAGTAATTTTGGTTAAATGCTTGAGTATGAACTTCAAACTATTTGGCTGTTATAAGAAGATCAACAGAAGAAGAAGAAGCAAAAGTCAAGAAAGAGTATAATCCTAAAACTTAATCTAATCTCACTACTAGACACTAAACTGAAACCAAGTTTTTAAGGCATACACGGCATTTTGCTTGTTTTAATTCTTTCCTTTCGCATATAACTTCAATGGATTTGGCGTTGAATATAAATCCAGTTTGATCTTACAGGTAAAGGTTCCTACTTGGGTTAATGGCATAGAAACCAGTGAATATGTTGGTGTTGGTGCTCGTTTTGGACCTACATTGGAATCAAAGGAAAGACGTGCTAACCACACAAGAGTCGTTCTGGCAGATCCTCCTGATTATTGCAGTCCGCCAAAGAAGAATGTATTCTTACTCCAAAATTTATAATCCTAATTTAACATACAATTTTCTCTAACATCTACAGCATGCATTTTCCAAGGTAGAAGTGCAAGATTATTCCTTCATTGTATTATTCATAATCTGGAGTCCTGGCCTTTTGGTAGCTTTCAGGGGAGATTGTCCTGGTACATCGAGGAAACTGCAGTTTCACAACAAAGGCAAATATAGCTGAAACTGCTAATGCTTCAGCCGTCCTAATTATAAACTATGAAACAGGTATTTGCATGTAATGCTTTTCTTCTCAGTAAAAATCATGTTGATTGTGTAGTGCTATTAACACATTGCATCTGAATCTTTACATATTTTTAGTTTGAATTAAAGATAATACTGTTCTAAGATTAATAAGGTATGTTCCCAGGAGGAAATAAATACTAAAAAATGTATTGTTTTATTGGACGAGGATCATCACTACAAGTTCGGAGATAGGAGAAAGAGAACTTGTAGTTGTAGTCTTTGGTCTAATCATAACTAGCATAATTACTCGTATGATGCTAAAATGCACTTTCATTACAAACATTGCCGTTTTCCCTTCTGCAGAACTTTTCAAGATGGTTTGTGAAGATAGAGAAACTGATTTAAATATCAGCATACCTGCTGTAATGCTCCCTCAGGATGCTGGTACGATATTGGAAGATGATCTTAAGAATAACTCTAGAGGTATGCTTCCCCTCTTCTGTTTATATTTGACTTTGCCTCTCCAGTGTCTGGAATTGGAAAACATCAATTTATAAATATATTCTTGAATAGGAATACCTGGTACTTTATCTAAGTGTGTACTCCCTTTTTCTTTTTTTTGGCCTGAACAACCCATCCCCTTTCTTCAGTGTCTGTGCAGCTATACTCTCCACTGCGTCCGCTAGTTGACATTGCTGAAGTATTTTTATGGCTTATGGCTGTTGGTACCATCTTATGTGCGTCTTATTGGTCTGCATGGACAACTAGAGAAGCTGCCCTTGAGCAGGACAAACTATTAAAGGTTACACGTGCCTCTTAACAGCTACATTCGTGTAAAATTTTGGGAGGATTTCTTCTTTTGAATTTGTTTCCTTTCCAATCAATTCTCTGATTCCTTCAAATTGTATATGGATGTGCTTGCAGGATGCTTCAGAGGAAACACTAAAAAACGCAGAAGGTTCAGAGTCTTCTGGTTATGTGGACATTAATACCACTGCAGCAGTTCTCTTTGTTGTGATTGCTTCTTGTTTCTTGGTTATGCTGTACAAACTTATGTCATCCTGGTTTTTGGAGGTTCTGGTGGTCCTGTTTTGCATTGGCGGAGTAGAGGTGCGGCCATCTTCCATGTTATGCACAGATAGACAAATACGTACATAGGTTCATTATGTATGTGCCCGTATAACATATATCATACATATTACCATCTATCCTTCAATTTAACTGCAAGAGATCTTTTCCATTAGGGAGTAAAAAAAGGGTTAAGAACAAAGACTTTTCTAACCCGTCTTTCCCAAGAATGCTACCTATCTTTATCCTTGTTATTTGCATGCTTAATTGTGACAATATAATCTTGATTGGCTCCAAGTTGCAATGTTTTGGTTTCACCAAGTGGCTGAAGGTGCTCAGTAGACAATTATTGCCCTAATTGGGCACAATATCCCGTTTGTCTTAGACTCTGAACTGAGTGAAATCAGTTCTTATTTTTTATTTATTTGAGCCTAGGTGAAGTTTTTAGGCGCATTTAACATTTTATAATTGTTTGCGTAAATATGCTTGAACATTGGAATGAAGATAATACTGGGGAATGAGTTTTATTGAAATCATTTTGAACCATATTTCAAAGATTCCTTTGAGATGGACGCTGATCCTAAAATCTCTCTTTCTAACAGGGCCTGCAAACTTGTTTGGTCGCTTTGTTGTCATGGTATATGTTCAAAACCTCCTTTTCTGTCTTTATATTTTTTTATCTTTTTTTGTACATGTTTGGAGTACTATTTCATTCACAATTTATTTATTCATTGTTAGCTCTTAAGGGATTCTCCACCCACCCACCCACCCACCCACCCACAGCTATATTTTTATTTCATGGTTTCTTGCCTTTCATATGGTCAACCCTGTTAATGGTGGATTGAGAACTATAGCCTGCTTATGGGAAACTGATAGGGAATCACTTTCATTATAGGATAAAAGTAACGGTTAGATATGAACTAATTTTGGTTTTGAGATTTGGGTTTTCAGGTTTCTATTTTCTTCCATCCTTTCTTTTTTCTTAATATGGGGTTTCTATCTCCGAGGTGGCTTAATAATTGAAAATCAAATGTTTAGTTAATTGATAAGCTAATTTATTTAACCATGATTTTATATATAACATATATGTTGAATGACATGAACCAAATATTAAGCTTTTTCGGACATTACACGTTTTGATTGTGCAGAATTAAGTGCATTTGTTAAAAGGAATGAAAAAGAAAATTGCTGAGATCTCTCTTTCATTATTGGTTCTGTATTTTTTTTTTTTTTTTTTTTTTTTTTTATAATTTCTCCCCATGGTTTTAAAAATGTGAAACTGATGACTAAGCAAAAATAGTTTCAGATGGTTTAAACATGCTGGAGAATCGTATGTTAAAGTGCCAATCCTTGGAGCTGTTTCGTATCTGACACTAGCTGTTTCTCCCTTCTGCATTGTACTTGCTGCTATTTGGGCAGTTTATCGGCGTGTCTCTTTTGCTTGGATTGGTCAAGATATCTTAGTAAGGAACAAAAAGAAGTGTCATCTTCAAGTTTTAATTTTCTTGTACTTCTCATATATATATATATATATATATATATATATATATATATAGATAGATAGATTTTTCAATGGTTACGTTTTCCATCAGTGGTTACTATTAAATATCGTAATTTGATGACATGACTTGATAAGAATCTAGTCTCATTAATTGCATAAATTTTTTTGGTTAACTATCTAATTTATTCGGATTAATATCTTACAGAGAAAACAATGATACCTATTGATGAGTAAATATTGAAGTAATCATTAACACCACCTATATATATATATATATATATATATATATATATATATAGGTGTATATTTATATGTATATGTATATATTTGACTTGAATGTTTCACATCCTACCCAATCAATTGCAATTTTATTGCCGCTTCTTTCTTTGTTAGCACTGTACTTTTAATATTATTGAGAAAGGAATCCTTTTCCTATGGAATGATATGTTTGTAGTTCTACATGTTTTTTAATTTCTGGTTTGACGTCTCTCTTCGGAGTTGGATGTCAAGCTAATTAGCTAAATTGAGTATGTGCCAAATATGTTGTATTTTGGACTATGCAACGTTATTTTTCCAGTATTTATTTTATAGCTCATTCGTTTCACGTGAGCACTAAATATAACCATATGATAGGATCCCTTGTCCTCTGGTGTTCTTTTTTCATCATTAATAAATTTTTCGTCTCTCATCAAAAGTGACCATATGATTATTTTTTATTTTACCATGATATTTTATGTCACAGATAATTGGAGAAGCCAACTAATATAATGTTTCTCATCTTCCCAGGGTATTGCGCTGATAATTACAGTTCTTCAGATTGTCCGCATACCAAATCTAAAGGTGAGAATTGAAGCTTATTTAGTTGGTTCGACTTTCCCTTTACTTGTTAGTGTAGGAAAAAGAATTTCTGTTTGCGGGTCTGAAAACTGACGCTGTTGGATCCTCTTAAATAAAAGTTTGATTACTTGGAGGTGATGAAGAAACGATTTTTCATTCTTAATGGCCTTTTTAGAGATGACTTTATTAGATACTGAAAGTCTACCTCGTCTTTCTTGTTAATGTTAATGCAATCAGGTTGGAACAGTTCTTCTCAGTTGTGCGTTCATGTATGACATCTTTTGGGTATTCGTTTCGAAGTGGTGGTTCCATGAGAGCGTGATGATAGTGGTGAGTAAATTAGAAAAAAAATTTCTTTCACTTGCTGTAACTCTCAGTGCTGATATTTGCTTCACTTTTGTACTAATGGAAACTAAAATGTTAATATTCCTTTTGTGCAGGTAGCTCGTGGTGATAAGAGTGGAGAGGATGGTATCCCGATGCTACTAAAAATCCCGCGGATGTTTGATCCTTGGGGTGGCTACAGTATCATTGGATTTGGCGACATTATTCTGCCCGGATTGGTTGTGGCATTTTCACTGAGGTTTGATTTAGAACCTTATGAGTTATGACAATTCTTTCCATCTGTCTGGAGTTCCCTAAAATTGAATTGAGTTTTTGCAGTTTGTTTGTTGCTCTGTCATGCCTGTATGCTAGTGAAATATTTCTATTCTAGCATTCATTAAGATCCTTGAGTTGAAAACATGACCCATGTTTCTGACGATACTAACGGAGTTGTTCTGCTGTTACTTTCTTGACGAAATAGAAAAACCACTGGACTCACAACTAACTACACTTACCTGGAATATGTATGATCTAGGCAATTTCCTCGATCTTGCTTTCAACGCCTTCTTGCTTGCATTACAACTTGCAATAAATAGTTGATTACATTTGGTGGCATCTGTACAAATACATAAATCTGAAACTCTGCATCTTTCATAGGTTTGACTGGTTGGCTAACAAGAAGCTTCGAGCCGGTTACTTTGTATGGGCAATGAGTGCTTATGGATTAGGTATGGAATGTTACTGAGCTATCAATAGCAACACTTTTTCCATTTTGTAGATGGCATTAGTTGCCACATTCTCACCCATTTTTGGTTCTTTGAAATACTGGATTTCAGGTCTCCTCATCACATATGTGGCTTTGAACTTGATGGATGGGCATGGTCAACCAGCTTTGCTGTATATAGTTCCATTTACACTAGGTAAGTCGCAATAAGTTGGACTCATCTATATTCGTGCGCACACATGGCACATTCAAACAATAAAATGCCGACTATCCGGGTCAAATGGGCCGAGTCTCAGACTCGAGGCCGCTAAGTGCGGTCGAGGAGTTTTTGGACATATAGTTGTTGCATTCATTTGCAATATGTACATTCAACAGTGAGATAGTTTACGTTCTCCAATTTTGTGTTACTGTAATTGTCCTATCCTGATTGTAGGCCCCTTTTTGACACTGGGAAAGAAGAGAGGCGATCTTAAAATTCTGTGGATAAGAGGAGAACCGGAAAGGCCATGTCCGCATGTCAAAGTTGAGCCGTATGAAGAAGAAAAGCCCCATGAATAATTGAATAAAGTTTCACTGTAATTGTATTTGACAGTTTTTTAAGTTAATATACACAAGGAACTCAGAAACTCCTTTAACATTTAATTATAATAGTTGTAGGAGAGCTGCTTTAAGAGCATGTAACAATTGCAGCAGTGTTAGTACGGCATTTTTATAGATCAAACTCATAAAGAGCAGTAATATCAGTTCTAGATCAGTTGTAATTGGACAAGGATTTTAATATTCAGTTCTGTGTAGACCTCACTACTAGGTATGTAATTTATAGGGGGAGTTTATTTCTTCAAAGAAGTTCAAGCCCTGCCTTGTTTAGAAAGGGAAAGACCGGCCTCAGGAAAATAATTATAACCAGGAAGGAAATTGTCTGAGTGACCCTGGAGTTATATCACTTTATGTACTTGTGATGTGGTTAATATGTTTGAAGACTCTATCAAGAACAAGAAGACAATATTATTTAATTTATGATCCCGACATCTTGGCTGGATTTCAAAGAGCACTAGTCTATCTTTTCGCGAGTTCGAGTTTGAAAATTTAAAAACTATGCCCAAGCTATATAGTAAAGGTGTAACTCGGTATCACATTAAAAAAAATATCTAACCAAACTCAAAAAATATAAAAAAAGAACATAAAAGTTCAAAATTCCAAACATAATGTTCATTTCATTTAACTTTTAGTTAAGTAATGTTTAATGTAATATTCGATGTAGAGATTAGTAAGAGAAATATTTATATTTTTAAAATATGATCCGAAAAGGGGTATATTTTTTTTAGTCTCTTCAAAATTATGGGATATACCTTTTATATTTATATGATTAGTGAGAAAAATGAAAGATTTTTGGAGAAACACAAACGTTATTTTGATGATTTTCCACCTTTTCAATTAGAGTGTTTTAGATAAAATACACGCACGCACATAGTGGAAGTAAATTAGATAGAAAATTTCTTAAGGATGCGTGAGAAAAAAAGTATTTGAGTGGGCTGCAAGATAAAAAATTTTAAGTAATTTAAGTAGGGGGCACATTTGAGAATTATTTCAATAAGGCATATTAGAAAATTGATCTATATTTAAGATTTTTCAAAAAAAAAAAAAAAACCAAAATTGGTTGTAATGAAATGCATATTTCAATCAAAATGCGTTTGTCTCCCAAATATTACATGTGCATGAATAAGTATCATACATTTCAAGAGCAAAAATATTTTGTCGAGAGAAATCAAATAGAAAATTGATTAGAGGCAGATATAAAAAAGAAATCGATGTTAATGTAAGATCATATTTGATAAAACAATATTTTATAGGCTTCTGAGGTGAAAGTTTGGGCCCATCCTGTGCCCTCTCTTGAGTAGAGCCCTCAAGCCTATCTAATACAAAAGAGAAGGAAGTTAGAGGACATTAGCAAGGGGCTTAGTAATGGTTTTCAGCTATTGGTTTCTTTTTGTCCCTTAGCAGATGTTCTCGTTCACCTCTCTCGACTAGATCTACTAGCTCATCCTGTGGAAGATCCTGATCTCCATGTGGTTGTGGAAGATTACAAGCTCGGTGTGGTTGAATGGAAATTTTGGACCGGGCCAGACCAGTTCTAAATGGGAGAAGAATGGTCAAATTCCGCTTAAAATCTGAAAGCTTTAGGGTTGGCCTAAAATTTTATAAAGTATTAAAAAAAAAAATAAAAAAGAGTGTTTGGGTTGAGCTAGGCGAGCATGAATAGATTTTTAAGTTTGAAATCTTGACCTAACTCGGGCTAATAATAACGGGTCTCAGGCTAGCCCATTTAGCCCACATAAAATTACAGCTCTAATAGGTTTATAAGGAAAATAAATACTTAAATGGGGACATGTTGAAGAAAAAAATACTTCAGCAAGGACACCTTAGAATAAAAGAGTATTTCAATCAAACGTATTTAAAATTTTTAGATTTTTAAGAATAAAAATGTAAGAGAAAAGTATAAAAAGAGTTGAAATGCTTGTTTTTGTTAGAAAAGCAAAAGTAAAAATGAAAAAGAAAAGCCACAAAACAAAATGACAACATAGAAAGTCAAAAGAAATGAGGAAAAAAAGGGAATTCTCTTTTATATAAAAAAAGTTATATTTTAGTGGAGGTGAATTAAAGAGAAAATTATGTAGAACGAGGAGGTGTTTAAGCAAGGTAATTGTATTATATAAGAATCACACTTGGAAAAAAAAATTTAGATTGTAAGAAAAATAGTAAACATGAGGCATACATGTGAGAGTTTTTATTTTTTTTATTTTATTTTTATTTGATTGAAGGTCATGTGAGAGTTTTTCAAGTAGGGAAAATTGGAGGGAAAAATAATTTTAATAAAACACATCTAAAAAATTAAGATTCGAAAAAATAGATATAGCAAGTCAATAGAACTTTTTCTAGTAAAAAATATAAATGTTTAAATGATTAAAGAATATTAGCAAAGTCTTAAGTCCGACAACTGTGCAGTCTAATAAATATAATTTTATCCATTTCATCATGTTACGTTATAAAATTACATGTTATATTTAAATAAATTGAGTGTTACACACACGTATGAAAATAAAGTTACCGGCTACCGACTTAAATTGTCAATATTCTTTACTCATTTAAACATCTATATTATTTTATAAAAACACTTATTTTAATTTGGTACATCTATTTTTTTGCAATTTTTTAGATTTGTTTTATTAATTTTATTTTTTATTAAAAAATCTCTGAATATTCTGAATGCTAATTAATTGATGATGTAGATCAATCAGAATGGACCCGGGGGCGAATATTTTTTTTATTTTTTTTTTTTTTTTTTTTTGACCACCATTTTTACAACAAGGGACAAATAAATTGCATTTCTCATGTTTTACGCTCTTATGAAAACTCTACTACTCTTCTTTATTTTCTTCTATCAGTTAGTGCCCCGTGCTACCCACGTGGGTGTAATTCTGTAAATTTAATATGCATGTGAAAGTTTTAATTATTAGGCTATTATTATTTTTAATTTATTTCGTAATAAAAGTCTTAGTTGACTGTTAATAAGCAGTTAACAATATCATCATGTTTGCGAGAAGGAAATTGGGGGAAAAAATTGGAGAAATAAAATATAATATAAAATATTGCGTTTTTTGATGTAGAAAAATTAAGAGAAAAATAATTGAAAAGTTCATTTGATCGACGATTTGTTAATAATTTCAATTTCTGGAAAGAAAAAAAAACAGAGAGAATGTTACAAAGAACACATACATCTATATATATATATATATATATATTTTTTTTTTTTTTTTTTCCATTAGTTCCACCCATTCATTTATTTGGTATAAGGTATATTTTTAAAATGAACAAAATGGGACTATTTATAAGGTTAATTTTAGAATAAAAAAGCTTTTAGAATAAAAAAAGGAATAAAAACAAGATGCTGAGTTCCACTCTTCCTTTGTAACGAGAAAAAAAAAAAAAAAAAAAAATCTGATTATCTAGCTAGTCAGTGAAGATGTGGATGCGACTCACAAAATAAATCAATCTATTGATTCTGAAGAAACATTATTTACGTGCGTCTTTTTCATTTGCCTGAATAAGAATGAACTTATAGCATTCGTGTTTGTTTGTTTCTTTTTTGCTTTTGCCTTGAGAAGATTATTATTATTATTTTTTCAGTAAATTGCACTTTTACACTTTAATTTTTTTTTTTTTTATTTTTACATAATACACCATAAACTTTTAAATTTTAATAAATTGTACTATGAACTTTAAAATAATATCAATTGAGGTCTAATGGTTAACGTGCGTTATCAAATTGACAGTTTGAGATATGAGATTCACATATAAAAGTAAAACTCGTCATTTTTCAAATTAAGTCACATACTCGTGTCCCAAACTGTCAATAAATAATATATGAAACAACTATTAGACTTTTAGTGTTGATTTTAAAGTGTTGAGAATGGATTCCATCTTATATATGAATGTGACTATGGAGAGAGTACTAAATGCTAACTAATTTTTAGTGTTATCATTATTATTATTATTTTGAACATTTTCTTCTTGTCCTTTTAAGGACATTCGATAAAATTAGAACGATACGGAGAAGATTAATATGACCATGCACAAAGATGACATCCACAAATGGAGAAATGGTTGTTTTTTAGTGAGTGTAAACCTACTTGAGATGCTATAATATATTCTCATATCACTTAGCCTCTCTTTGTTGTTGTTGTTGTTTTTTTTTTTTTTTTTTTTTTTTTTTTTAATGAAGAATATTTTTTTCCTACATATTCGTTAGACAAAATTATGTGGAGTTGCACAAAGTTTCCTACAAACGTCCTTAGAGTTAGAGTTAGAGACCATTGCAAAAAGGTTTGACACATTAATGATGTATGTATTGTCAATGTTTGGTTCTTTCATGTGGGTCGGCCTGATCTATAGCCATAAATGAGGTTTCAGCTGGTACAACGCAGAGGCCCCTCAAAATCATCCAAACCAACCAACCAACCATTGATGTCCCTGATTAATAAACATCATCACATGGAAGCCCCCAAGAAGATGCTGTTGATCAGAAACCTCATAAATGACCCACCTATTTTGCATACATGATCAACCTATCCTGAACAATAATGCACTCCTCCGATCACTTTGCTGGGTCGTAAGTACTGGCTTTACTTTAAGAATGTCCTCCGAATTTTCTGCACAAAATGGAGCTTGACAGCCCTTACACTCCAAATATGCACTTTGACTCCCAATTAGATTGGTATTTTTTATTAGGACAAAAAAAAAAAAAAAAAAAAAAAAAACTATTAATAATTTTTTTTTTTTTTTCAACCGTCATATCTATATTTAAAATTATTTAATTTATATATTTTTTAATTTGATGTGATTTGACTTGATTTAATTGTCAAAAGAGGAGACCACCGATAGATCAAGCCTACTAGAAAAACTCCTTTTTGTTGTAATAAATTCAAAAAAAAATGTTGGTCGGAGATATTGTTTTATCTAAATGCATGTGATAAGTAGATAAAAGTATACTTTAAACACTGCTTATAATTGAATGAATCATAAATTATTTAAACTTTAGTTAAATATTTCCATAATTTGTATTCAAAATATTTTAATTAGAAATTATCACCTTAAATAATTTTTATTTCAATTATGTCCAAAGCACACTTCTACAGTTTTCAATTGATAACTTATCAACAAATAAATGAAACTGCCGTTAAAAGAACAACATAACAGAACAAATGATTTTAGGGCCAATCTAGATTCCGGGCTTATATACAAAGGCTTAGTTTAGTAGAGATTTTGAGGGGCCAAAATCTTTTTTTTTTTTTTTCAGCTAAAGTTGTTTAATGTGTTTGGTAAGTATTTTAAAAACCGATTTTTAGTGAATTCAAAAGTAATTTTAGACTGAAATCAGAAGAAGCAGCTCTTCTGATTATAGATTGGGCGGCAATCTACTTGAGACATTAATGAAATTTTTGTTATCCCAAAATACCCCTGTGAATCAAAAAAATTCTCAGCCCCTTTCTTTCTTCTCCTTTGCCATCTCTCTCTCTGAAACCGAACTCTCTCAGCCTTGCTCTCTCAGCTCCCTCCGTTTAGTCTTTCTTCTTTCTCTCGGACCCCCTCTCTCCGCTTCCGGCTAGTTTCTCCTGCGATTGTCGGCGGCGTGTATCGAATCACAACCCCATGTTTCTTTCCTCGAACGACGTCGTTTTTAGCCATAGTTTCTTTCTCCATCTCCCTCTACTCTCCATTTATATTCAGCAAAGAGGGAAAGTGAAAAGGGAAGAAGAGAGAAAATGGCAAAATGCTGAGATAATCAACTAGAGGAGACTAGAGAGGTCGGAAATTTGGATTCCGAATCAGAGCTAGGGTTTTCGAAATGGCGGACCAGAAAAGCAGCAGCAGCAACAACAGGTAGAACTGGGAGGTCACCGGATTCGAGCCGAGGAATTCGTCGTCGAAGTCGGCATCGGTGGACTTCGACGATTACAGGCCCGGCGTGCCGTTGGTCAGGAGGTACTCGATCTCGGCGGCTTCTGTTCTGCCGCATTCGGAGCTCTAGAAGCAGGCCATGGCGGCCAAGCTCCAGAAGTTCAAGGAGAAGGTTAAGGTAATTGGAGCTTGGAATTTGGGGATTTGGAATGTCTTTTCTGCGAAATTTGGATTTTTTGAGCTGATTAGCAATGGACAGAAGTGGTGGTAGGTGTTCTTTGAGAGAGTTGGTTTGTGGCAATGCGTTGTCGAAGTAAAGGAAAATTGCAGCTGATGAATTGATGAGAGATGATCGATATTTTTTTGTTTATATTTTGGGAGATTTGTTTCAGCTTTCATGTGATTTGGATAATGTGCGTTTAATTTATTGAAATTGATGTTGGACAGCTTGCTAGAGAAGATTATTTGGAATTGAGACAAGAAGCGAGTAAATTGCATGAGTATTCGAACGCGAAACTTGATAGAGTTACGCGGTATCTGGGTGTTCTTGCTGATAAATCCATTTCACTTCTCTTGTTTATTTGTGTGATCCGTGTTGAAGATTAATCCTAGGGTGGTTCTTTCTTTGGGAGGAAAACTTAAGTATATTGTGTCTGGTACGTTTTGGGGGATATTCAAAATTTTTGGAATAATTTGGATTTTTTGAATTGTAAGTTGGGATTCCATGCAACAATGATAAATAATATTGGTGGTTTATGTTATCTTTGAGATAGTTGCTTCCTGAGAATACTGTAAGCATGTGTGGTCATGTGTGTCTGATGTCTCGTACCTGAGACCATCTTTTATTTAAGTGATTTTTTATTGTTTTGGTCTCCTGTTTGGATTTCATAGTTTGTCTGTGTAAATATCAGATCAATTTGCTCTTGAAACTGAGGCTAGAATTTCCCCGCTGAGCAGTGAGAAGAAAAGGTTGTTTAATGACTTATTGACGGCCAAAGGTACTTAACTTCTGTGAATTTATCCTACTTGGAAAACTCTCTCCTCTCTGTTTCTTGCACAATGCACTAGCACTTTTTTTTTACCATTCTATTACAATACTAGCAAGAATGGAGGTTGACACTCTTATGGTTTCGTTTGCTTAGCTCTTTGCTCATTATCATTTGCTTAAAAAGGCCTTAACTTGCTTTAGTTATGTTTATTATCCTAGTTATGTTTATTATCTACAAATAAGCCTTAACTTAATTCTTTTCATTTGAGTTAAGTTTGTAGGTATATATGTGTGTATTTATAGGACCTAAGTTTGTATTTGTAGGTATATACGTGTTTGTAGGCATATACGTGGTGTGTGTATGGATATATATGTTTGCAAGAACTATTTCTTTCATTTGCTCTTTTTTCTTGTGTATGGATATCAACGTGTGAATTTGCTCATTTACGTGTGTGTATGAATATCAATATGTTTGAAATGTTCTTTATTTGTGGTCTTATAATTAATTATCATTTGACTTAATCCGTTTTTGGCATGAAATATCTTAACAAATTTATTATATTTTCATGTAGATTTTTGAGAAGAATCCCACCAAAATTGATAATTATAGTATTTGGTTGCGTTATCAAGATTACAACTGTCCAAGCCAAGCTTTGCAAGAGAGAGCATAAAACAATTCCACAACTCGAAGCTGGAGACCACATACAAGGCATCAAGGCCCAACTTGTTTATGTAACTTGATCATTTGACGATTAAGTTTTTAATTTGTTTATGGAATGTACATTTTTGTTCAACAAATTGATTACTCATTAATGCTCCTTTTAGTTGTAATTATTTTGTGATTAAAAAACTCAAAATCATAGCATTATGTTTTTTTTGTTTTTTGTTTTTTTAGTTAAACAAGTATTTTTAAATACAAAAAATAATTATATATATTTAAGTTTCATACTATGTCTATTTTTGTCATTTTACATGCCCACATTAATTCAACATTAAAATTTATCAAACGTTATTACACTGATTTTGAAACCAGCATAGCTACTATAATTATAGTTTATTAAACACTCAGCTGTTTCTTTTTTTAGCATAACTAAAAACAATTTTTCTAAAATCTACAGCATTACTAAACTAAGTCAAAATTGAGTTAACGTCCATTGAAATTGTCGTTAAAAGATTTCAGGATTGTTTTTAACGGTTTTTAATGTTCAAGTAAATTATAGCATGAAACGCATGAAAAATATCAACCTCCTTAACTCGTGAGAATCACTTCGTAAAAAATGAGATGTCACTAAAACAATGCCACATTTTAAAGCTAAAATACTACTTTGTCTCTAAAAATATTTTTTAAATACTCCGTTCATTTTACCGATTCGAGTTTTGTTATAAAATTTGAGTTTTATTATAGTAAAAAACTTTTACAAACAGTCATATTTAATTTTTTTACTATAATAAAAAAATTATCACATAAAATTATATCTCAACTCAAATTAAAAACTCAAATTAACGAATTAAACAAGCCATTTTAAAACACTTTTTTGCATGGAACCTCATTTAACTTTTCGAGATTGGCAATTTAATCTTTAAATTTTTTTTTTTTTTTTTTTGACAAATGATTCCTCAACATTTGAAATGTTTTGCAAGTGAGATCCAATTAAAAACGGCCGTTAAAACAAATGTTTTACGGAATTAATCACGTGACAAGCACGTCACTTTTCTTAGAGGCATTGGATGGTCATTTTAGAAGAAACAAACCCTGTTTTATAAAAGAAAAAAGAAAATAAAATAAAACCCACAAACTTCTGGGTTCTCTTCCCCTCTCTCTCTCTGCAACACCACCAACCCCTTTCTCTCTCTTCCCCCAACAATGGATCCTGTCACCACTTGGGGCAACACCCCTCTGGATGTCGTGGACCCCGAGATCCACGAACTCATCGAGAAGGAGAAGCAGCGGCAATGCCGGGGGATCAAGCTGATTGCGTCGGAAAACTTGATCTCCTTCGCCGTCATGGAGGCCCTTGGCAGCCCACTCACCAACATGTCTTCCGAGAACCTCACGCGCTCACGCGCCCTCCAGGCCTACCTTCTGGACCCCACCAAGTGGGGCGTCAACGTCCAGCCCTAGTCCGGCTCCCCCGCCAACTTCGCCGCCTACACCGCTGTCCTCCAGCCCCAAGACAGAATCACGGGCCTCGATCTCTCACCCACGGTATAATTTGTGTATTTTTTGGGTTGTTATCGGTATATTCGGATCTGTTCTTAATTTTGTACACTTTATCCTAAAATTGCATATAATTCGTCTCTATGTTGAGGATTGATTTGAGGATTTTTTGACTTTTTAGAAATTTCGGGAAGAAACTAATTTTGATTGATTTTTTCTTTGTCAATATTTTGATTGATTTTAGGATTTATTGAAGATTTGAAAACATTGGGACAAAACTAATTTTGGAAGATTTTTTTCCCCCTTTGTGTGTTTTTCAGGAAAAAAGTTTTGATATAGAGGTATAGGAAACTGAGAGCTTCAGATTCAATTCCTGGTTTTTAGGCATTTGAGAAGATGGAAACCACAATGGCGTTGAGGGATCTGCAGAAGTAACAAATGTAAATCGCGATTTGAACTCTGATTTGTGTTGTATGTATTGTTCAGGAATTCAATTCAAATAGGATATACTTACTTAGGATCCTCTCTTTGGATACAATTTTGTGAATATTTTCCTATTCATTTTCCCTTCTGATGAAAACAATCTAGCGTTGGTGGTGTTGCAAACTTTCAGAGAGAGAGAGAGAGAGAGAGAGAGAGAGAGAGCCCACAAGTTTCTGGGTATTTTTCTTTTTCTAATGCCCCTAAGAAAAGTCACGTGCTTGTCACGTGATTAAATCCGTACAACATTTAGTGGCCGTTTTTAATTGGACATCAATTGCAAATAATTCAAACGTTAAGAAACCGATTGTAAAAAAAAAGTTTAGAGACCAAATTATCAATCGAAAAGTTAAAAGGTGTTCCGTGCAAAAAGCTATTTTAAAAAGCTGCCACCAAATTATTTTTTTTTGATGGCCACCAAATTTATTTTTTTTGATGGAAATTTGATTCATTTAAAATATTTTTTTTTTTTTAAAAATACACGTAAATTATCCGAGACTAAACTAAATGAATTTTAATATTTTTGTCTCAATATTTTATTTAAGTCTTAGTTATTTTATCAATTTGAGTTTAGAATTTAAATTTTATTATAATAAAAAAATTTTAAAAATAATTATATTTAAATTTTTATTACAGTAAAAATTTTTTATATAAAATTATATTTTAAAGTTCTCATATAAAATTATATTTTAATTTAAATTAAAAATTTGAATTTATGAAATTAAATGTGCATTATAAAAATTCAAAAGAAACAAACTTTAGCAACAACCCTTATTAGGCTCTAAAGCATGCTTTTAAAGACGAAGTTAAATTTGCCTATGAAAATGTCATCCCTAAAAACACTTTTTCTTGTAGTATCAATAGTTTTGACTCTATGGTTTGCTTCTAATACAATTAACAATAAAGAAGTAAATAAAATTCATATTGATACATGAAATAAATGCAATATTATATTTTATTATCCTCGAATGTCTAAAACAGATGGAATGTATTTATTTCTTAGGGTAATAGATCTATCAATGGACCATATATTGGAACTAATGTTTTATTCATAGCAATCTGTCCTTTCCCGTTGTTGATGATGTTGAACAAGGAATTTCTTTTATGGTGATATATCTATTATTGATTACTAAGATCATACCAAAAGACCATTTTCTAATCCATTACTAATTCTAAATACATACGCAAGGATGATAAAAATAGAGTTAGCTTTAAATAATGTATATTTCACTACAGGAAAATTCCTTTTCAGCGATGACAAAAGTCATCGCTAAAAGAGCCGATGTCGTCGCTAAAAACTTTTTAGCGACGACATTCTATAACCAAAAAGTTATTGTTAAAAAATTTTTAACGATGACATTCTATCATTAAAAGTCCTCGCTACAGACCCGTCGCTAAAGAGATCTTTAGCGATGACAATACTTTCGTCGCTGAAACTCCTCTTTTAATGATGACAAAATCGTCCTTGTAAAAATGTTCTAATAGTCGCTAAAAGTTGTTAGAAATTCATCACGATAGTCATTTTTTTATTTTTATTTTTAGTGACAACTATATTTGAAATTGTCATCACTGAATATGCCGTTATAGTAATGCCGATTTTAAAAATGTCATGCTATAATTTTTTTTTAAAATTATAATTTTAGCAACGACATGAAGTTTCAAAATTATAAATTTAAATAATTAAATAATTTATTTATTTTTTATTATTCTTTTTTAAATTGTTGTTTTTTTTTTGGTTAATTTTAATAATTAGATTTGATATGAAATGATTAATAAAAATTATGTTGTAATAATAAATTTAATATAAGAAATTAAATTAACAAATAATCAAATACGATAAAAATTAATAAAAAGCGAATAAAATAATAATATATCTAGTACCAAACGTACTATCTAATAACGTACCAAACATGAAGAAAAATGTATGATAATAATATATCTAATGCAATAAAATAAAATAAGTGGTCTCTATCAACAAGAACAAAGCTGTCTAATAGGCCCCCTAAATCTGTGGTGGCTTCGTCATCCTCATCATCAGCCGGTGGTGGGGTTGTGATCAGAATGCACTCGGCGGGGGAGGAATATTAATGTTGGCTTGGTTGAGTTTGCTGTAGATCTGCTGAAACCAATCACCCATCTCCTCATAAATTAGGCCGCAGTTGCTGAAGGATTTGAATTATGTTCCTCTGAGACAGCATCGGGCTAACTCCCTTCCTATATCCTCGTCGTTCTCCGAGGATATTTGCCATTATGTCCTCCTGAGTCGATGCCGCAGATGATGAACCCTCATCCGTATCCGTACATTCATGCATGGCTAGATAGTATCGACGCTCCATCTCATGCTAGACATACGTTAAAAAAACATAATATGTATCAATAAAGTGTTGTAGAAAAATTTATATAAATACATAAGACATGGTTCTTTAACTTACATATTCGGCCTCAGCCTCCTCGCTAGCCCATATCTACGTCCCTTACGATAGTGCGTTTGCGGAAGCTTTCTATCAGGTTTCTCCCCGTGACACAAAGATTAATTTAAAAATTTTTAAAAATGAATTGTGAATACGTAATTAAATGAAAAAAGAAAGTTACATTTCAAAATTACGTATTAAAGTTAGTGTTGGGCGAATGATGCTAATCCCTTTGCTTATTTCCAGTTCTTCAAGTTTGTTTCTGACTTTTTTTTTGACTTTTTCTTTAATATAAAAAGATACAAATATTTAAGTTAACAATTTTAAATTTATGAATCATGTTAAATATAAGGGTAATTTATACAAATGATTCCTAAACTTTTTAACAGGTGACAATTTGGTCTCAATTTTTTTTTTTGATAAAATAACCCCCAACCTATTTAAAAAAGTACAATCTTATCATTTCTGTCAAATTCCATTAAATTTTTAAAAGAATTAATCATGTGTAAAACATGTAATCTTGTTAAAAAGGGTATTTTGGTAAAAAACCAAGGCAAGATCTCATTCTCTCTCATCTCTCACACTCTCTCTGCTCCTCTTTCTCTGCTCTCTACTCTCTCCTTCTCTCTCTCTCTCTCACGCAGAGCTGACTCGGTGAAGCTCTGCCTCTTATGCTTGAAGTGGATTTCAACAAGAAATATGTGATGAAAGGGTTTGAAGCTCTACACGAAGTTAGAAAAGCATAAGATCCTCATCGCCGGAGTTTGTGGTCGATGTGGTGGCAGCAGATTTGAAGAGGTGAGCATTGTCATTGGAGTATAAGAAACGACATTAGGAGGCATTGGTCATGGAGGATAGTCTAGACTTGCCTTATTTGAGTTCTCATTGCCAAGACCATTTAAATGATTAAAGAAAGCAACATGCATATTCTTAAGAAAACCCCTTTCATTGTCTCTTCAAAATCCCAAAAAAAACTCTATGTTAAAAAAAGGCCCATCAAATATCCAACCCCACCTCAGTGACGACAGTGACGAAGAGGTCAACAACAACGGCGGAGGTTGAACGAGGAATGATTGAGATGTGGGCTGTAATAGATTTAGAATAATGGTTTTCTATATATCGTTTTGATTATTGTGGGCTATATATATATATATAATGTACATCGCATTTAGGTTTTTAGAAAGAATATCTAAACCATCGAAAAACTAAATCCTAGATATGATATGCACTAGTTGTTGGAGAGGTTTGTGACCCAGATTCGGGAGAGTTTGTTGCGAGGGAGGGTCACATAGTGGGTTGGAGATACCGATCTTGGGAGAAATGAGATGGGATGATAGCGGTTTTGGGAGTGCATCAAAGAGGTGATCTTTGGACGCAATGTGAGACACTATGAAGGAGCCTTTTTCAAGATGATCCATTGAGTCAAAGTGGTAATCAATGGCAAAAGGCTTAAAGTCAAACAAGTATGTTGCTCCAATATTGTCAAAAAATTGAGGTGGCTAGTTCAATAAGTTCATGAAATTCTGGAAAACACAGGAGGCCCAACAAAAGTCCAAATCCGCCAATGAAGAGCACCAGGAGACAACGTTTCCCCTAGGTAAACAATGTACAAGGGCTGGCCGATATGGAGTTGTTGATTCTTTTTGAGAAGAGGCCATGATGCATAGGGTATTTGAGGGAAAGACTTTGGTGGCCGCATTGGCCTTGGAGAGTATATAGGGTCCGAGATGTCTCGGACTTGGAATTATATTAGGGTGGCCAAGTTTGAGCTTTCAGGCTTGGATAATTAAACATTTTAGTTTCTTTCTTTAGGGTAAAATCATGCCGTTCCTATATAAATAGGGATGAAGGCTAAATGTTGGAAAAATAATGGCATCGAGAACTTCAATGCCGAGGAAGAAGTGAATTTAAAAATTTTAATCAACGTCAAAGCCAAACAAGAACATGTTCATGATGCTATATAACATAAATACTAAAGATCTAAATCATACCTTTTTAAGATTTCACTTGAAGCGGAAACAAAGACGTCTTCGACGGATCAAAGCGTTCCAAAGGCCAATATGAACCGGAAGAGCCTCAACCAATTGGTCTTCTTTGCTATTCTCGTTTCCCGACGATCGAGGAATGTTTACGCGGGTGGGCACACTTCGTTTAATCTCCTCTTGGTATTCTTAATCTCCTTCCAATCACAAATCTAGAGCCAAAGAAAAATTGTTCTTGATAATTAAACAATTTTTCCTCTTGAATCTCTTATCAATAGCCTCCAAAAGTCTCTCAAGTGATCTCTTGAGTAATGAGACTTAATAGGCTATTTATACTGCTTAATGGCTTCATACTTTCGGTTCAACAATTAGGTTTGGTGGAGGCTTGGTAAAAACGTTTTGGTTTGAAGATATGGTTTTTAGACCGAGTTTGCATGGGATGTGTTGGTAAGGGAAGGGAGGTGGTAGGGGTTTGAATAGCCAAAGGTTGTGAGGATGGAGAAGAGGAGGTACCTGAACTCTCGGAAGGAAGCAGCATGTCATCTATGAGTGGCGGAGGAGGAGAGGCCGAGACGTCTGTTGTTGTTGACGAAGGTGCTGTGGGCGGCATGGACGTACGAGCAGGTATGGGTATCGTGACCGGGGAGGGCCAGGGAGTGGAGTCTGAGGGAAAGGTGGATGTATTAGAGGAGGGGATGGCAGAAAATGGGAATTCAGACTCTATGAACCGGACATGGCGTGAGGTGTAAATTTTGTGAGTTTTAGTGTCTAAGCAAAGATAGGCACTCTGATTGAGGGAGTAGCCAAGGAATGAGTATGGTGAGGATGTAGGTTTGAGTTTATTGGAAGTGTAAGGCTTTAACCATGGAAAGCACAAGCAATGTCCTCGGTTGTTGTAGTTTGGTGTTTGAAAACAATTTGGCATATAATAGATTTTCCCATGTGGGGAGACGATTAAACAAACTGTTTGGAAGGCATAAGACCAATTTTTGTGGCATTTTATGGTGGAGAAGTGTTAATGTTTCAATATGTTTATGTCTTATCTCGGATAAATGGTGTTTTGAGGTGTTGAATGCCTTTGAACCTCTTTTTAAGGCGAAACTAACCACCTCCATCCGTTAGTGACAATGGGATGTTTGAAAAATTTCTCAACAAGAGCTTTGTATTGTCGAAATATAGAGAAGACATCTAGCAAAGGGACCCGATGGGATATATAAATACATATTTATAAATGATCAACAAAAATAACATAATAATAGAACCAACAAGTCCCCGTCTGTCATGATAAACAAACTCAAGTGGTTCTTTAGTAGTTAACGTTGAATCACCAAAAGGTAAACGTTGGCTTTTATTATAAAGACATGAATCACAAAGCTCTATTGTTAGCTCTAGTCCATGACAAGTGTTTTTAATATTTTAGTATATCATCCCCATAGGATATCCATAATCGACTTGAGGACATCAAATAGGCCACTCATTTTACCTCATGACGATTACATTTATCTTAAAGGTTCCATTAAATCAAACCAAATGAGAAAAAAACTATTCAATAGATTACATTTGAACGACAAAATTTACCATTAGATAACAGGTTTTGTTTAATAGAGGAACACACCAATCCATTAGATAATGCAATGTAGGAGGAATATCATTGAACTCTTTATAGGATAAATGGATTCCACTATCTATGAATAACGACCCTCTAAGGCGGTGAAGTGCAAGAGTCAAAGTCCAATGGTGAGAGGCAAGCGTCAACTCCAAGGTGCATAATGTCGTTGGTGTCTCCCTTTAGTACATCAAAGGCTACAAGTCAAAATATACGGGTTCATCATCCATCTCAATCTTAAAGATGACAACATATAATTAAGGTTTGAACTGTGAGGCGGGAGTGAATTGTTTTATTCAAAAGTTAGTTATTAATTAAAACAATTCATCTTTGGTCCGATCCAATATAGATTTCACCATTAGAAACTATATCAATGTCTCTCGACCCATGGGGTCCCACCTCCCGATAGCGAAACCAAGACAAGCCCAAGGCTCCGGGTAGGAAGTAGACAACATAACAATCTTAACATGAATAAAAGCGCCCAACTTTATTCCCTTTGTTTGATGGATCATAAGATTTAGACTATCATCTTTAGATTCTTGTCTTCCATAGAGACATCCAAGTTCTTCACATTACATGTATGATCTAAAGATTTGGAATGTTGATCTTGACGACTTTCATGAGATGATTATCATACATTCAACTATTATGAACATAAATATCCAGGACAATACATAGATATATGAAAATAAACAAATCTTTTTATTAAAAGTCAAAATGTATCGAAGAAAATTGTTACATTTATTTTCCTAAGGGCATAAACGCTAACACTAAACTCATTTTAGAACAATTAATGAATTATTATTGATAATGGTTTTCTCATATATCGTGCTTTTATTTCTTGCATGGGACTTTGAACTTATCAATATATTGTTCTTGTGGCATTCAACAATTAGAACTTATCATTGAGATTAAATAGATATGAATTCTTGATAATCTTTGTGTGGCATTCTCTATCCTTCAAGAGAGTTTGTTGGTTCGTGTCTTGATAGACAATGGGTTAAGGCTCAACAATCTTGCGTCATGAAGATCTTGGGGTTGTGATCTGCGTTTGGTGTTGGGTCTCGTTGCATCGTTGGAGAAAAGTTCATATATGGGGAGGGCGGGCGGGCGGGAGGTGAGGCTGCGGATGGATCGTTGGTGGCGGCTGTGGTGGATCTGGGTCTGTTGTTCCGGTGACGGTGGCAGCTTAGGGCTAGTCGCTTCGGCGGTAGAGGCGACTGTTGGGTTTACTTGGTCGGTCGGCGGCGAGTCGGATGGTGTGATCTTCAACTTTCTTGTCGTTAGGTCATGGGTGTTGATGAAATTTTTGTCTTTTAATTGAAAAAATAAGGCACGTGATGCTTACATACGGGAAATATATGTTAAAAATTTGATAAAAATAACTACATTATACATGTTTAAAGAGGTTAGGGATTAATTTATCAAAAAAAATCAATATTAAATTGTCACTTTCTAAAAAAATTGAGATTATTTGTGTAAATTATGCTAAATATAAAGTAAGGTAGAAAGGAAAAAATAAATAAATCTCAAAAATTTTTTTAGTTTTTCCAAAAAAACTTTAAAAATGTCACATTAAAATTTTCGCTCACAAAAAATGTCACATCTCAATTCAAATCCCATACTTCTCAAAAAATACCAAAAGGCTTCAGAAACGAATCCCTCACAACACCTTTCCCATACTTGATCAGTGCTAACAGTTGCGGAACACTGACTTTTGGCGAGCTGAATGTTATGATGACCTGCAACCTTTTTGAAATTGTCATACAAATCTGTCTTCCAATCTCAAAAGCATTTTTTTGCCTCCCGCTCAATGACCATTGTGTGATGCCAGTCGGGGAATGTTGAACCAGGACTTTAATTTGTACTAGTTTTCTGCATGGTTCACTTACCACTGGATGCCCAAGTGTCCAGGTACGGTGGCAAGACATCCCTCACGTGGATCCCAATGATCGTCTCGAAGAACGTGCCATTATGGCCTAAGTCATTCCACTTCTTACCGTCCTTATCAAATTGGATGGTAGGCCTCCCCTCTTTGCTGACCACATTTTGGATATCAATCCCACGAGTTTTCCTCTGTTTACCTTGTCCTCGACGATGCCGAGTAGGGGAAGCTGTAATTTTCAATAATGCACATTTCTTTTAGAAATTTCGGCAGCATCTCCCCTTATTTCTCGTAAGTGTGTTATACGACACACACCCGGTGAACAAGATGAGTACAGAATAATAAAACTTAAATTAAAATTTCTACTAAAAAGGGGACAATCTAAGATCCGAGTATAAATGAATAATAAAATTAAGAAAAAAAATATAAAATTTCTAACTGTCTAAAAGTCAAGGACAATCTAAGAAAGTCCGATGAACCAGTCAAAATAGGCCAATATGAAAAGTTTAAGAAAATGGATACTAAGAAAAATAGGTCATAACAATATGATTTCAGAAAAAAATAAGTTATGGACAAACTTGTCAAGTTATGGTTCATAACCCGGACAAGTTATGGATAATTAGGACTAATAACTTGTAGTCAAGTTCAAACCGAAATTAGATTAATAATTTGTTTTAAACTTATGTAAACTATTGGCCTATTAAATTTAATTCATATCAAATTTTAGTTTTTATTAGATTATTATAATTTATTATTTTATATTTTTTCATTTTTTTTTAAACAATTTACTTTCTTTTTCAACTTATTTGTTCTTATTTTTTATATCAATTATTTTAATTTTTTATTCAGTAATTATATTAACTATTTATTCTAATTTTTTTTATTTTTTATTTAATTTTAATGTAAATATCAATATTTACTTTTTTATTAGATCTAATTTTTTATTTTTTCTATTTTAATGTAAATATGTTTTCTTTATTTTTCTGTTATGATTTTTCATTTTTTATTCCACCTTATTTTGGGTTAATATCAATCCTTTACCTTTTTATTTGATCTAACTGTTTATTTTTTTATTTTTTTTCTATTTTAATGTAAATATCAATCAACTTTTTTTTTCAATGTTTTTCTAAGTCTTTAACTATATAATTGTTTTTCCGTACTTTTTATTAAATCCTTTACTAAACCTCCTAATAATTATTTTTTCTTTTAATATATACTTCATATTCTTTTTTCACATAACATAAAACCTAAACACAAACATACACCAAAATTCAATTTAATACCAAATTAACTAATCAAATCACAACTAGTTATGCAAAATTCAAGACTAACATAACCAATTTCAAAAAAATTCCCTATTAATATATTAACTTAACAATATCAATCTCAATTAAAAACACAAAAACTCACACCAATCTCAATTAATCACAACAACAACATCAACAACATTTTTTCTCAGCAAAACCAACCACAACAATAACAACATCAAAATCAATAAATTCACAAAAAAATTAAACACACAAAAGCTCACAATTAATGACCACAATAATGGAGTGATTGCAATGGGGCAATGTCAAAAACCACCAGCGGCGATCAACTTCGACAATGGCGACCAAATTTTTGACCAATGGGGCTTTTGGAAAAATGAGGTTTTTGGATTTTTGGGTTAAAATAAGGAGAACTTTCAAAATAAAGGTAGTTGGGTATACTTTGATTTAGAAATGAGAAAGAAATTTGGTTTTTCTTTGGGGTTTTTATGTGGAGGAGGAAGGAGGAGCAGAGGGGAGGTCGAGAGAAATGGAGAAGAGAGAAAGAATAAAAGAAAATGGGAAAGAAAGGTTTTGCATAGGGTTATATTCATAGAACCTTTAGCGACGACAATATTCGTCGCTGAAAGTCCTTCAGGTCGTCACCAAAAGGTTGCCACGTGATTAAGATTTCAAGGCGTGTCAGTGAACATTTTTAGCTACGACAAGTAATCGCTAAAAGGGTCAAAAAATTTCAATCAACCGCCTAAAATTTTTAGTGAAAAATTTGTAATTCTGTCAAATAATTTTTAGTCACTTTTGGTGACAACATTCTTGTTGCTAAAGAGTTGACTAAAGCGCGTAAGATAAGACCAAACTTTTAGTAATGACAAATCGTCGCTAAAAGTTTTTAACTATCAGCATGCAACAACTTTCAACAACGACATGATTTGACTTTTCTAATTCTCTTTTTAGCGACAACACGTCATTGCTAAAGAGCTTTCCTAGTCGTCACTGAAACGTATTGACATAAGGTGAAATGAACGGAACTTTTAGTGATGACATGTACTCGTCACTAAATATCATTATGTCATCGAAAAAAAAGCGTTGCTAAAGGTGGCGATTCTTGTAGTGTTTCCAATAAACCATTACAACTAAAGATAAAATCCATGTCGCTTCTCTGGTGTCAGGTTTTTATTTATCTGACTTGAAGATGTTTCCATATCCTCACCCTTTAACCGAAGTGAAAAGTCGATCTTTTAATGTTTTAATGGTAGTTGAAATTCATCAAAGGTGGGAATTTTTATTATGCTTTTCACGTCAATAAAAAGATTAATAACCGATGTTGAAAGCATTTTATTGTATATCCTTATAATATTTCTCCTTAATTCGGTCAAATTCGACACTTTTTTCTTTCATTTTTGTTGATACCTCTTCTTCTCTACTGAAACTTCTCTATTTCTTTCGTTCCCTTCTTATTCATGTCTCGATCTTTCTCCATAATATATATATATATATATATATATATATATATATATATATTGTCTTTCTTCTTTACTACCGGTCCTCTGTGGAAACATATAAATAGTGGGTATAACATGACACTTATTGTATATTAATAACAACTTTAAAAAGTGTAAGACTAATGTCCGAATCCCATAAGTAATTTCATGGTTTTTTGTGCTTAATTTAGAAAAAATAAATTTCTTGTTATATAATAAACTTTCTAAAGTCACTTGTTACCTAAAACAAATAGTATATTTACCCCCATTTTTACCTGTTACACTGCGGGCTGGTTCTTCACGAAGGATGTGAGTTACACTCAAAGAATATTCAGTTCTTAATTTTGATAACTAAATGTTAATTTAAGGATCTAAGCAAGAAAAATTGCTCAGTGAAATTTAATTTTATTGTGTATAGAAAATATAATTTCAAATATAGATTCTTAATCGGTCAATATAAGTTACGAATGTCAAACTTTTTAGGTAATTAGATTATCTTCTTTTGATCCAAATGACGGAGGGCATGCACTACTAATAACCGTACATTATAGTGCAGTATATATAGTCATTAGACATGCATGTATATAATAACGACGCACAACAAATTAAAGCGGCAAATAAATGCTAGACAACACGCGTTAGAGTACAGGTATGTTTGGTGAGACGCTCCATCCACCTAACCTAGAAACTTTGCATGTGGTGACTTTAATTTCCTTTTATTTAGTAGAGGTTTGGTTTATAAATTTAAAATTATAATTTAAAATTATTTTTAATTTATATATATATTTTTATAAAAAAATATTATAATGAATTGTAAATTATAATTTAAATTATGATATAAATATATTATGTAAATTATTATTTTAGTGTAAAAAATACTCTAACATAATATTATATATTTATTATTTTAAATTTATAATATGCTAAAATATATATCATATAATAAATTTAATATTTAATTTTTATTGATTGATATATTTATCCTTTTATTTGATCTTTTCAACTTTTACTTTTTAAACTTATTTTAAAATTACAAGTAACTTTTCACAACTTTTAAAGTTTATACATTGAAGTACAAATAAAATAACATATTTTATTATATTTTTTAGTGTCAATTATATAATTGACATGAGTATTTATATTAAAGATGGTCTACTGACGATTGATTCATGACTCTGTCATTTGTCTCTTAGAGCTTCAATTCTTTGCATCGCAAACTAATAAAACCAGTTCTCTAAACTAATACAATTATTGGATGGACATGCATGGACTTTAAAGGTTGCTTACCAGAGAATGTACTAATTCCCTTTCCCTTCCATCTATAGTCTCAGTATTTCTAAAATGGCGTTGAGTAAGTGCTCTAATATTTTCTCAGGTAAAAAAAAAAAAAAAAATGCCATAATTGTTGCTTAGCTATAATCTCCATCCACCAACAAAAAGCCATTAGAATCAAGTACAACCATGTCCATCCATTTATCTTTAAGGTCTTGGAAAAATATTTGTATATACATGTGTGAGACCTACACTTCTTTGTGTTTCTGAGATAGGGGGAAACAAAAATTATGATAAAAATAACCATCATTAAGATTGTTTGTTTGGAAAATGGAGATGAATTTATTGCTTTAGTCAATCGGGGCAAACCAACGATCAAAATATATCAGAAAATCCATTGGAGCAATAGTACAAGTGTACAACTAGGAAAAATATAAGAAGCGCAGGGGATTTTTATTTTTATTTTTAAATAATTTGAGGTAGATATGAAATTGTGCACCATATAAGCAGAAAAAATTAATATAATTAGTCCTCGACATTATTGCTTTATAATATGTTTTCTGTTAGCCCTGTCCTTTTCGGATACAGAAACGACAACCCATGACCAACATTAATTTTGTGGAGAAACGTAACATGTATATAGCTTAGCTTCCATACTGAGTTTTATGGCACAACAGGGTTTACGAATGGGTCAAGATGTATATTAAGATTATTATTAAAGGTCCTTGATCATTCTAAATATAGCTAAGCAGACGTTTATGTGGAGCCCATCCATATCGATTATGTATGATAGCGGTTTGCAATAACTTTAGTGGTTAAATCATGGCTGGTCCAATGAATCACCAAAAAAAAAAAAAAAAAAAAAAAAAAAAGGCTGGTCTTGGATCTTTTCTTGCCAGTCACAACCATACTAATATAGATGGTCATGGGATTAATATATTTAAGCTCCATTGGATTATCTTCTTTTGATCAGCAATTATAATTAGTTGTGGTTTTTAAGGGTTTGTGAGCAATTATATTTCTCTCTCTGTCTATTTTCCATCTATTATTGGTAGTATTCGCTCTCTCATAGTACTCAAGAATTAGATTTTAGACCCAAAAAGGAGGAAAAAAATGTAATGCTATCTGGCTTATATCTATCCATCAGTCCATTATGCAAGCTATGTGGTTTTTAGTTTCTATCAAGGAGAAAAAAAAGCTATTTACTTTTTAGATTTCATTATATTTAAGGGTCTACAGGAGTAAAATTTAGGAAAATAAAGGAAGAAATAAAGGTGCCATTGCATGCCTTGTGTCCCACAGTTCCTAATTATTTTTATCTTTTTTTTTCCAATATATATATATATATATATATATAGTGCAGTTTAATAGTTACTCTAATATTCACTCATCAATGAGTATTATTATTTTAACTACAAGATATCAATCTCATAATTATAATAAATTGAATAGCTGACAAAAAATTAATGACAATTGATGAACTTGAATTTTTATTACGCATGTCGAAGTGACCATCAATGAAAATGTAACTATTGAAAACTTACCGTCCATATATATATACACATATACATTGCAATTTTTCTGCTATATCGGTAGCTTATATTAGTACGGAGATGTGGAGTTGCAAAAATTAGTAAGAACTAAAAGATATTCACAATAAGAAAATCATGTATTACTATAAAAAAAGATTTACTAATTCGTGTTAAAATGGTTAGTTAAATCTGTCTAAGAACGACATTTTTAACAATGATGTAACTTAATAAATACCTACCAATAATTTGCAGCTTCTTATTATTAATAAATGCTTGCTTATGCTGATGAACGCAGTAGGACTCAAATTTGTGAGAGAGACGTACGTTACTAATAAAGAAAGGAAATTGCCACTATCCAATGAGAAAAGGAACAGTGTTTTTGTAAATTTGGTCAACCTGTAATAGCACTGAAATCAAATGGAAATTATATGCTTCTAATATTTCCGGGCAACTAAACAAATCCCAACAATATTCCATGCAGTTAGGGCAACCCAACAAATCCCAACAATATTATTCCACGAAAGAAATCAAAAGTGACCAATATATATATATATATATATATATATATATATATATGTATGTAGCTGCATTCTTAAGGTTTATTGACTAGAGCAAGAAAGAAAGTATGGTCACCAATAAAAGCAGAAAACACATTGAAGCATTTCAAGGTTTCCAACTACTCCAACTAACCATTAAGAAATTTTAAATATTTTGCTGGAAACAAAAGATGTTTCAACTTCCAACACTCAACCTCCTCTTCGTGTATTTAGGTTTTCCTTAGGTATGAGGAAAAAAAAAGGAAAAAAAAAAATAGTTTTACTTCATATGGAGAATTTAAAAAAAAAAAAAAAAATTAATGTGATTAATGGTGGATTTTATTGGACCTTTTTGTTGAAAAAAAAAAGGCTTGATAACTCATTTTGAGGTACCATTTTGTAACTTAATTTTAAGTCGGACCCACTAAATGTTAGTTCCGATTAATGTGGATTCATGTTTTCCTTTATAAGGAAATCGACATGATATATTTAGAGTAGCTTCCACTGTAAAAACTTGACATTTAATGTCTCTAATTAGATGACAGTTTTACAAGAAATCGTTGTCTAATGTGCTGGCCCAAAATGCGGACCAACTGGAAAATATTAAACGACGGTTTCTTGTAAAACCATCGTCTAATGTGAGCGCATAAATCAAAAAATAAAATTTAACCTCGGATCTGTCTTCATTTCAAAGAAACCCAACTCAAAATCTTTGTCGATATCTCGTTTTCTTCCTGTGAACCATATCGCCACCACCCACCTCCCAAAAATCTCTCTCTCTCTCTCTCTCTCTCTCTCTCTCTCTCTCTCTCGTCTCTCTTGACGCCGCCATTGTCATTCTCTTTATCTGTCTCTCGCTCTGTCTCTCTTAGACACCGCCACCGCCATTCTCTCTCTTAGTCTCTCTTTCTAACTCTCGCTCTGTCTCTCACTCCGTCTCTCGCTGTCGTACGCTCCAAGCCGCCTAGTGTTCACCAAACCGCCAAGCGTCCATCAGCAGTCGCCATCTCGTCGTTGAATTGCCAGCGAATGTATCTGTATTCATTTTATTCAGTTTAAGTTATAATATTTTTTGGATTTGAAATTTATAACTATAGATTAGACGATAGATATTTTAAATTAGGTTAAGACTATTAGACGATATATATATTTTAAATATTATATGATTGATAAGATTAGAACTAATTAATTGCATTTCTAATATTATTTGAATGTAAATGTGAATATTTATTGTATATGATTTAAGAAGTTTTAAGTTAGTTAGGTTAGGATTAAGAATGAAACTAAATATAAATTTAAGTTATTTAGTACATTTTTTGTATATATTGATTATGTTAGGTTTATTCAATGTTGATTAGGTTAGTTTTAAGTTATTTAGTTTATGATTAAGAATGAAATTAAATCTATATATGTTGATTATATGTTGATTCTTAGAAACATGGCGGCCGTGATTAGTTCAAGGAAGAACTTAATACCGCACGAGAGTTATTTGGGGAGGAAGGCACTTCCAAAGGGATAAACAATATGAACTTAAGAAAAGAACAATATTTGACTCTGACGATGATGGGAAACAAAGGGCAACTATAATGTGTAGAGTTGTCAAAATGAGATAAAGGAGAAAAAATAATAATGCAATTTGATAAAAAAAAAAAAACCCTATTGGAAAGGCAGAGAATGGGCTACAAAGTTATATTAGTGTTTTGACACGTGAACACATGCCAATAACAATAGAAGATTGGAACATAAAGAAAATAAAGATAACGTGAATTGAATTTGGCATGATTTGGTTCAAAGTTTTACGGTTCTAGAGACCGCACAAAAATACGAGCTTACTTGTGCGGTGAAGATGGCTCAAGACTTTAGGTTAAACCTATTCACGACCTTTGTAAAGCTGTTAAAGGATAGTCCCCAAGTCTTTGAACTCCCAAAGAAAGTGGCTAAAAACTACCCTTTAATTACTCCGGAGCAATGGAGGAAGTTTGTAGAGTATAGATTTAGTGACGATTGACAAGCCATTTTTGAAGAAGCATCTAAGAGAAGAGGATCGTACAAGTGCCTGCATAGGAATGCTCGTGGGGGATAAAGGAAAGGAGAGGAAAATTATGTAAGTCTTTAATTACTTTTTTTTTTCAATAATATTAATTACTTTTTGTTTGTATTACAATCTTTAATATATTTTTTAATTGAATGCAAATGCGAATGCATAACACTACGAAAAAGTCAGATCGAGCCACTTTATGGAAGTTCATATGCAAAAAACTTGACAGAACTTACAAAATTCTAGAATGTCAAAGAGATCGGCAAATTAATTATGAGTTTTTGCTTTTCTTTTTAATATTTGTTCAATCAATGGGAAATATGCCAAGAAATTTATAATATTTTTGTTCTAAATTTTGTAGGATCAATATGCTAAAGAAGAGCCCCAGGAAAAGTTTCAAACTCAGGGGACTGATGATGTGCCATTGGGAAACCTAAAACACTCAGGTCGTGTTCGTGGGCAATCCTAATTTGTCAAAAAATTGACTTATTTTCATTCCACAGGCAGATCAAAAAGGAATGAGGAGTTGACAATATTGCGTAAGAGAGTGCAAATAATGAAGGCTAGATAGGAACCAATGCAATCATCCTAAGGCCATAGCCCATCACCTCTAGGAGAGGGAATGGTAACTCTTATGGTGGATCAACGACGTAGTGTTAAGGAGAGTTGTACTCTCTATAATGCTACGCCACCAGTAGATCCCCCTTCATCAGGCCTTGGTGATGGTAGTAAGTGCATTCTTCTGGCTCCAGTAGAGGGGAAGAACAATTTTATTGTTGTTGCGACATGGATGGCGTGGTTGGATAGTTACCCTACCGATGTTGTCCATGGTGTCGCACTTGTGGAGGGAAATGTACGCATCTCTATTCAATCGACTTATGTGAGAGACGCGTCTCTGCCTATCCCTATGATTAACGTCCAAAAGTGATGATCACAAGCGGTCAACTGTAGCACAGAAGGGCGATCATATCCACAGAAAGATAACAAAATAACAAGAAAGATTAATAGAATAAGAGTGTTAGAGAAAAATAAATAACAAGTGAATTAAAGAAAAATAAGAGTCTTTAAGATTTTTGTTGCAAATAAAAATGAGAGAAGATTTGTGTGAAAGAAATTCAGTAGTAAAAACGGTAAGGTGTCGAGAATCCCTAATGCTTCGTTCACCAATTCAAGTTTTGATTCACAAAATAAAATAATCGAATAAATTAAATCTCTATGTTGACTCTGAAAATATTATTATTACAAGTTATCCAAAATCGACAATATATCAATTTGACAATATTACAGTAAAAGACAATTTGTAAAATAATTTGAATAACAAAACAATGCATGACAGAATTACATAAGAAAAGCATGACTGAACTTATATAAAAATTGGCACACAATATTTTGAAAAGTAAAAGAAAAATAGATAAGATTTAATTCATTCGGATGTTGAAGTTTACAGCATAAGGAATCAAAAACCTGAATTGGGTCACTCACAAAAGTTCATCTCTAACCTCACCAAAAGAACTCTAGCCTAGCTTGCAAAACATTCTCACAAGTTCTAGAGAGAAAATATAAGACTGACAACAAGACGACAGAAAACTGAATAATAAAGCTCCTCAAGCCTTAGGCTACCCCATATTTTTATAGTGTTCAGAGGTTGCTTGTCAAATAAGGAAATAAATAATAAAAATAGAAAATTACAAAAGAAAAGGAAATAAAAAAAATTACACATAAATTAGGAGAAATCAAATAAATGAATTGGGGAAGAAATCTGGTAATTTTGCTCTGATTTTTGGGGGAAAAATTCAGATTCAACATCAAAGGGGACACATGTCGAAGCTCGGTTGGATGAAGGGCATAGAATTGCCACGTGTCGTGTGCGGAGTGGAATGAGTGGAGTTAGCGTCGGTCAGAGCAGGGGACAAGGTTGACATTGGCGCACATTCACTGGAAGCTCAGGCTAGCAACGCAGACGCGAGACCCACGCAGATTAAAGCCTTGGACGCGTGTTGACATTTACGTGGAAGAAACGCGCGTTGAGAGAAGGCGTGCTAGTGACGCGCGCGAGGAAGAGTCGGGAAGCGAGGAAGGGTTGGGGCCCACACAGAGGGAAAAGACAGTGGTTCGGCTTGACTAATGCGGCTCTCCCTCTGGCTCGTGTGGCTCGGCTGAAAGGCTTAAAAATATGACTTTCATGGCTTCTTTTTGTGTAACTTTTTACATTGCTTTCATTTATAAATAATTAATTAAAAACTAGACAAATTTCAATTAAAAATATTATGAATAAAAATAATGAAATTGTTTAATTAAAGCTTAAATATTTTAATATTATATAAATTAAAAGTAGTATTTAGGGTGCATTTTTATGCACTAATCACCCTACATTTGATAGCACAACTATGGGTGATGATCTCAAAGATTTGTTGCCTGGCCCAGGAATTTAATTGAACAAGGGTCCTTGAGTAAAGTTAGCAAAGCTCCGACCAGAAAAGAACCCATGGAAAATTCCCTGAAGCTGGAGAAGAAAAAAGATGGGAAACAAAAAAAGTTGAAAAATACACAAGTACCTACCAAAGACGGGGAAGTAACACAACCACTACCGAAGCAATTACAAAGGTTGCCCACAGAAATGCAAGACTTAATGATTCATGTGCAACAATCGATGGGCATCAGTGGAACAATTCAAATTCCCCTTCCATTCAAAATGACTCAGGTGCATACTATGCAGATCTTCATTACAGCCGATGATATCGAATAGATGGCCACCTATCAAGAACTTAGTCTTATGTGTAACATGGCTTACATGTGGTAGTATAACTATCCTTTTTACTTCTTCATTTTTCATGTAGTCACTTGTGGCATGTGTGCAATTAGGAGAATGCCTAGGACGTTGGGGTTTTATGTCCCCGATGCTCACGTCGTAAGTTCCAGGCCAAGCAGAGCTGGATATAGAGCTGCGGGCAAACACCATTTGTACATTTTTGTTACAATCAGATGTCTGATGCACTTTCTTTGTGCCACACAATGGAGGAGGACATTAGATGTTGGCCATCATATTTATCACACAAGATAAGGTCGTGTGCTTAAATCCCCTCACAGCGAAAGTATGCATAGACTTTAGAAGAATGATTGGCCTATAAGTTTAGCATTCTTTATAACTTTCAAATTATGAATTTATGTTATTTCCTTTCCTAATTAATTGATTTTTTTTTATCATATATTAGTGCATTACGTGGTTGGAAGGCACAAACAATGCTTGAGTTTGAAAGCCATTTGGATGGGGGTTCACAAGAATTCTCATCCCAAAGGTAAGTGTTCATAATTTTGTTCATTGAATTACTCAAACTTAAGGAATATACAATTTTCATGTACCAAAGTTTTTCATTCATTATCAGAAAATTTCGACACAAGAGGGGAACAAAGAATACGGGTTCTTCGTCTTACGGTATATGCAAGATATAATGAGAGTCGGTATTATTTAGAAAAAATAGAGGCATATACTAATGATCATTTGGTAGAAGTGATAAGTAAATGGTACATTTTGTAAAGGGACATATATTGTAAAGGTACATATAATATATTGTAAAGGGACATATAACTTAAATTTATGTATACATGGACACATAACTTAATTTATGTATACATTTTTATTTGAATATATATAATATTAACTTGTTTATGTTTTGTGACTTGTGACTTGTGTTAATTGTGTGGCCAAAGTGCTGATAAATCACAGGAACAATAAGCCAACCCCTGGAAAAAGTAATAAAACAACACTAATTTTTTTTGGTGTATAAGGTAGATATACGACGGTTTTTAACTAAAACTGTCGTTATATATATATTATTTTTAATGACGGTTTCTTCAAAAACCGTTGTTAAATGTGAAACCTAATTGCTAAAATTATTATTTTGAGAAGATCTTAAACGATGGTTTTGTATATAAATCGTCGTCTAATGTTTTATTTAACGACGAATAAAAACCGTTGTTAAATTGTACAACAATTTAACGACTATCGATTAGATGCCAGTTCTTCTAACCGTCGTCTAATCTTTTAACGATAGTTATTAATGGTTGTTAAATCTAAAATTTTTACTAGTGTTCGTAGTGCACGTTCACCAATCATTCATATTGTATCTAAAGAGACAATAGACAGACTGCAATAATCTAATAGTTATGCTTTTTTTTTTTTTTTTTTCTTAATAGGGTGTTAATTTAGGTTCATAGGAGTCTCATGAAATCTCAATGACCTACTACTTTCTTTTTCTTAATAAAAAATGAATTTATCAAAATTTGAACCCTAATAGACATATTACACAACTACATACGCACATACCTAATCAATTGAGCTAGAAGAAAAGACTCTACTAGAGTCCTAGTCATGCATGTTATATACCAATTACACATTGATATTCCTGCCATTTTTCTCTAAAAATATACACAACATTTCGAGTAGTGAGTTTCTTGTGTCAATACGACGAGAGTCAATGAGCTTATTAATTGGTCATGTTCGTATTCATCGGTCGTCCATTGAAAAATAAATAATTCTATAGAAGGATTACTCCTAATTTCATATTCCTAAAATGCTTAAGAAAATGAGAAGTAATTGACCACAATTTTTCCTCTATATTGCTTTTTTTTTTTGGACAAAAACTAAATAATAATTTCGATGACTTGTGAAGAGGAAAGAAAGGGAAAAAAAAAAGAAAAAATTTACTGGAACATATTAGTCATTTTGGTCGCAAACACCCGCCAACTACATTTCCATCCCAAAAATAAATTTTCAAAAAGCAGAAGACCCATTTTCGTAATTTTGAAATTGTCAGCCCCCTCATTTAAACCCTCAACCTTCCCTTCCCTCCCCAGCGCACCACACTCTCTGTCCTCTCCTCCAACATAACTCAACTAAACTAAACTTAACTTTCCTTTTGTTTTCTTGGAATATTGAGTAGAAGAAGAAGAAGAAGAAGAAAAAGAAGAAACCGTTTCGTTCATACTGGCCGAGACATGTCGACGGCGAAACAAACCAGCCGAAACTTCCCACCGATCACAAAGTGCGGCAGCGGCGGAACGACGTCGTACGGCTCCATTGCGGCGGATCTCGACGGCACGCTTCTGATCTCCAGAAGCTCCTTCCCTTACTTCATGCTCGTCGCCGTCGAAGCCGGCAGCCTCCTCCGCGGCTTCTTCCTCCTCCTCTCACTCCCCATTGTCATCTTCGCCTACCTTTTCGTCTCCGAAGCCCTCGGAATCCAAATCCTCATCTTCATCTCCTTCTCCGGCCTCAAGATCCGAGACATCGAGCTCGTTTCTCGTGCTGTTTTACCGAGGTATAATTTTTTATTTTTAAATAACACAAGAATTTACGCAGTACTAACAATTTAATTTTTAGGTTTTATGCGGCGGATGTGAGGAAGGAGAGCTACGAGGTGTTTGAGAAATGCGGAAGAAAGGTGGTGGTTACGGCGAACCCGACGCTGATGGTGGAGCCGTTCGTGAAAGACTTCCTCGGCGGGGACAAGGTCATCGGGACGGAGATTGAGGTCAACCCGAAGACGAAGAAGGCGACCGGATTTGTGAAGAAACCCGGCGTGTTGGTCGGTAAATGGAAGAGGCTGGCTCTTCTCAAGGAGTTCGGTGACGAATCGCCGGATATCGGCATCGGAGACCGTGCGTCCGACCATGATTTTATGTCCATGTGCAAGGTAGCTCTCAGTCCTTTTTGCACTATAAAAGCTTTCTTCCAATTAATCAGTTAAGAAAATGGAAATATAAAAAATGGTAGTTTTAAAAGAATGATGTTTAATTAAACACTTTTTTTTTGATGTGCATCTGAATTTGTTAGCTTACATATCTACAAAATTGTGTTTCCATGCAAAACATGTTCAGAAAATACTTTAAAATTGACCTTTATTTTCTTGGCGTTATAGCTGGAAGTATTATTGGTTTATTTGGTTGGTTAGTATTTAGAATTAGCATTTACAGGATGGAGATTGAAGATGTATTTTGCTGATCTCTTTTTTTAAAACTTTTGTTGGTAAGATTTTGCAATGAAACGTATTGCTTTCTCATTTCTCCATGGCAAATCGTCATTAGTCTCATAGGTTAGTGATGTTTTTATTGTTTTTTGTCTGTATAGTGGTTATGGATTTCCATCTTCTTTAATTAAACATTTTTGGACTTGATAAGAAATTCAATTTTTGTTTAAGGTCTAAACCAACCTTTTGTAATTGCAATATATGTTCTTATGAAAGCATTAAATGAACAACATCTCTGATTTTGCGAGCACTGAATAATTTTCTTCTTCATTGTAATTGAAAAGCAAAAAAAAAAAAAAAACCCCCCGAAAGGCAAAGATAGAAAAAAAAAAAAAAAAGAACAATATTCTTGACCTATATTTTACGTTGGAGTGAATCACATTAGGAAAAAAAATTCTAGAAAAGGATGAATATCTTAGATCTCATTCAGTTCGCAAAAAAAATTAAATGTAATTTTTTATAAAAGTTTTTTATTATAATAAAATTAAAATTAAAAATTTAAATTGATAAAATTAACGAAGTCTAAGTGACATGACATTGCTTAGATGTTTGGGCCCCACAGAACCCATTGCCTTAACCACTCCCAACTGCATTCCAGCTAAAAGATTAGGTGGTCCATTCAAGGATTTATTTTTTGCATTTAAGATTTCAATTAATGAATGTCCTGCACCTATTTCAAAAGAGAAATAAAGCCCTCAAAAAAAAAAGAGAGAGAGCGAGAGACAAAGAAAAAGCATATAAAAGAGATTTAGGCACATTTTCTCAGCCTATTCCAGACAAAAAATAAGGTTTAAGATGTTTTCGGCGATTTATTACTATAACTACACTCCATCAACATAATTAAAAAGGTTTGAAAATAAGGCATTTGATAGGTAATCTGAATTCCGAAACAAATTAAGAAACTTAGAAAGAGACAAGTTTTGGTGGACGAATAAGATAGGTTGATTTAACCCGAAACCAAAATCAAGTTTGAAGTTATATTTTTTATTGGGAAATTTCAAGGCTATAGTCTTTTGTGTGTCACAATTGTACTCTTCATCCTTAATGAAAGTGAGTGATGATTGTAAACACGTTGGCATTGAGGGCCCAACTTCATCAAATATGACTAGTGTGATCACGTGTAAAATTACTTTCCATTTATTATTAACGTTACTTTCCTCTTCAACTTGTTGTCAGTTATTTTATTTTCATTCATTTTGCAAATCATAATTTGTTTTTTTTCTGGTTATTTACTTTTTGTGTCCTCTATTTTGTTTTTATTTTAAATATGTAACATGTAATATATTCAAGTAGTAGTTGTTATTGTTAATAGTAGTATTTTGTGGTTGGGTTTGTAAAAAGACCTACTAGTTAAAAAACAATTCTAAAAATTAAATACTTGTAACGCATCCTTTACGGACCGTTACGGTTAATTGTAAAACTTTTCAATCAAGAATCGTTTGAAAGAGAATATACAAAGGAAAGGAATAATTAAATAATATAAAAACATATTTGAAAATCAAAATTTTTTTTTTTTTATTACTTCAGCTGCCGGTTAACCAGAACCATAACTATCTACTGGATTAAAGAAACATAGAATTATAACATATAACGTGATAAAAATATAACGTTGATAAAGATATAAACAACAGACAAGTTTTTTCTTTTCTTTTCTTTTATTCCTTCTCATCATATCATCAGCTAATCATTATTATTTTTCTCTGGTTATTTACCTTTTTGTGTCCTGTATTTTGTTTTTATTTTAAATATGTAACATAAAATATATTCAAGTCGTAGTTATTACTGTTAATAGTAGTATTTTGCGGTTAGGTTTGTAAAAAGACCTACTAGTAAAAAACAGTTCTAAAAATTATATCACACAAAAACTATCTATTAGATTAAAGAAACATAAAATTATAACATAACGTGATAAAAATATATATAACGTTGATAAATATATGTACCAAAAGACAAGTTTTTTCTTTCTTTTCTTTTATTGCTTCTCATCATATCATACATCTAACCGTTTTTTATGCAACGACATGCAGGATGGCTACATGGTGCCCCCAAGCAAATCCGCCCGCCCCTTCCCCATGGACCGCCTGAAATCGCGCATAATCTTCCACGACGGCCGCCTTGTGCAGCGGCCGGACCCACTCAACGCCATCCTCACCTACCTCTGGCTCCCCTTCGGCTTCATCCTCTGCATCCTCCGCGTCTACATCAACCTCCCCCTCCCCGAACGCATTGTTCCTTACACCTACGCCATGCTCGGCATCAAGCTCGTCATCCGCGGCCACCGCCCCCCGCCCCCCTCCCCCGGCACTCCCGGCAACCTCTACGTCTGCAACCACCGCACCGCCCTCGACCCCATCGTCACCGCCATCGCCCTCGGCCGCAAGGTCTCCACCGTCACCTACAGCGTCAGCCGCCTCTCCCGCTTTCTCTCCCCCATCCCCGCCATCGCCCTCACCCGCGACCGCGACGCTGACGCTCGCCGCATTGCCGAGCTCCTCCAGAAGGGCGACCTCGTCGTCTGCCCCGAGGGCACCACGTGCCGCGAGCCCTACTTGCTCCGCTTCAGTGCTTTGTTCGCGGAGATGAGCGACAGGATCGTCCCCGTGGCTGTCAACTGTAGGCAAAGCATGTTCTACGGCACCACCGTTAGAGGTGTCAAGTTTTGGGACCCTTACTTCTTCTTCATGAACCCGAGGCCGGTCTACGAGGTGACTTTCCTCGACCGGTTACCGGAGGAGATGTCGTGCAAGGCCGGAGGGAAATCGGCGATCGAGGTGGCCAATCATGTGCAGAAGGTGTTGGGGGATACGCTTGGGTTCGAGTGCACTAGTTTGACTCGAAAGGATAAGTATTTGTTGCTTGGAGGGAATGACGGCAAGGTGGAGTCTATGTATAAGAAGTAGTAATAATGATAATTTTTGTGATGTGGGAGTAGTAATTTTGTCTTTGTGGGGTGTCTAGTGAGGGGTATTTGTGAAATCAGATGTATGATTGGTATTGTTTGATCTCTTTTTGGGATTTTATGTATGAAGGGAAATAGAAGCAATAATTAAGAAACTATTTATGATTTTTCACTTCTTGTGTAGTTGGCATGAAAATTTTTCCCCATTAATTCAGATTCCTGATTCACTTCGGCTTGTATGATGGCCTTAATTTTTTCTTTTCTGTGTTGTTAGCATTGTAAATCTTTAATTATTATTATAGTATCTTCCAAAAAAAAAAAAAGATAAATGCACCATATGCATAATTTAGTGATGCTAGTAAGATTATAAAATAATACCATTTTTTACTTCTAAACGTGTATATGTATACTTTTCTTACCTTTAATAGAGTTCTCTCTCCCTTTCTCTCGGACTAAATTTCTCGCCAACAACTGCAAGCCGCCAGATATCGCAAACTGCCACCATCTAGAGATCCCTCAAAGCATATGGAGCTGCATTTAGATTGCGAACCGCCACCTACAGAATCTCGATCGATGGCCACCGCGTACGATTTTCATGATGGTGGATGGACGATGGCGACTTCAGGTGCGATGGCTACTGCAGCCGTCGGAGGTGTCTTACCTAGGGTACTTTATAGGGTTACACAAAAATTATGCTTGGATTGACTTATACCATGAGTATAAAACTTTTACAAAAATTACCACAGCCATGTCATGTCAGGACACTATATTTGAAACACCAATTATGTCCTTAAAGTAATAATTAGTATCCACCTTGGTACTGATTGGTCACCAATCAGTAACTGCCATGAGAACTGTAGGTTATCAATTGGAAACTGTCGTGACACTTGCCGGTCCACTGTCGTCGGTCATCGAACAACAACCAGCAGGATACCAAATTGGATACCAACTGGTTACCACTGGTAACTATCGTCGTCGTGCGTTGCGAAGATTGCAGGCTTCGTGTCGAAGTCTGACGTCGATCCTCTCTGTCAGTAACCTCAGGACAACGCCGGCGAATCCAGAGTTATGTTTCATAGAGTGAGAGAAAGAGGAAGAGAGAAAGTGTAGGAAATAATTTTGGAGATTAAATGAAAATAATTTTGGTATTTTCTAGTAAAATAAATTCGATTTTACTATTACGTACTATGCTAATCACTAACTCCCTTCAAATATTATGCTATTTATTTCAAACCACATTTAAAAATTTTCAAATATTATGCGGGTGGTTATTCTTTGTCGGACTTTTAACAAGTTTCCTTTCCCCTTGTACGCTTTGCCTTCTTAGCCAGCTGCACAACCAAATTTAGATATTTATAAATCTCAATTCCTACAATCAGCAGAACCTGGCATCATTCTTTTAATGATAACTGAATGAAAAAGAAAATAAACTACAACAATTAAATAAATAAAATATTGTTATATGATACTTGGTTGTTTTTATACGACTACGCACAGAGAATTTGGCTACAAGAGAAATACAATTTTAAATTCTAGAGTGTCAACTCTCAAATAGAGGCACATTATCTAACCTTAAATATGCAAAACAATGTCAAGAGTACCTTGATCCCAAAGAGGCGTATAATGATCAATAGCAACGAACAGTATCCCCTTATTTTTTGCATTACATTGAAAAATCCACACAATTAGTAAACAACATAGAAGATTAATTAAAAGGAAACGAAATTCTACTACAATGAAGCTCATCTAACTTTGCTAAAATCTCATTTCACATTCATAAAGGTCGTGTTTCGCAACAACTTATACAGATTAAGGAATTTCATTTCCAAAACACAGAGAATGTTGAATAAATACCTCATGAAATTTTATATTGTCTAATCACATTCGAAATAAATTATTTCACAAATCAGTGGGAGAAAAGCACTTCCGAAGCATAACATTTTCAGTCTGCTCATAAAAAATAAAAAAAAAGTTAGCAACTTTCATTTACGGTTATTTTTTTAACGGAAATTTTAATTAATAATTAACAAATTACATAAATAGTCACAAATGACTACAACTTGCAAGGGACTTCAACCGCGGACATCGATTGGATCCACTAGTGAACAGAGTTGTCAAATGGGCCGGGCTGGATTTGGCACGGCTCGGTACGGTACTGTTACGGGCCGTGCCGGCCTGGCACGTTTGATGGGCTAGGGCTAGGCCACGACCCAAGCTTGGCCCTAGCCCATGAAGGCTTGCGGCTCAGCCTAAGCCCGGATTTGGCCCGGCCCAGGCCCGCGAAACGGCCTGCGAAAAAGCCCTCCAGCCCGTGGGAATTATGACCGTTGGGCCCTTCGCGGGCCCAACGGTCACAATCTGAAAAAAGCCCCCAAAATTCTCTATAAATATCCCTTAATCTCACCCTAAATCCCACACAATAATTCACTCTCAACTTCTCATCTCACTCTCATTCTATCTCTCATCTTATCTCTTTGATTTTGATTCTACGATTTTCTCTCATGATCACTCATTTTCTTACTCTTTCATTTACAAAGTTTAAGTCCAATCAATTTTATGAAAATGACCACATCAAACTTCCTTGATTTTACTGCTCTCCCTGAGCTTGTTGATGATGAGTCATTTTTGGAGGATGAAATGATGCCTCCCAACCCCACCCCCACTGAACCGGAAAATGCTGCGGTTGATAATGCTTCAGTGCACAACGAGGAAGTTGGAGAACACAGCAGGAGAAAAAGACCACGACTTCTCCTACATAGCAGCATTTCACAGAGGAGTCTCGACTAAATCTAAAAACAGGTGAAATGAAAATTCGTATTGTATGTAAGTATTGTAAAAAATACTTTTCTAACAAAAAGGGTGGGGGTACTGGTCATCTGGATAGACATTGGAAAACATGTCTACCGTTGCACCAAGGTGGGAGGGTGGACTCCCACCAACAAACACTATCACTCATATCACAAGGGTTGCAAAATTTTGCATACGATGCACAATGTGCTCATGAGGCACTAGCTAAATTTCTAGCTAGTGCCGAATTACCTATTTCTTTTGCAGATGATGCGTCATTCAAAGAATTCATACAAACGACCTTCTGCCCACAATTTAAACGGGTAAGTAAAAACACAACTCGTTCTAATTACATGAAAGTGTTTTATGCAATGAGACAATCTCTAGTTGATAATTTTAGGTCTTTTAATGCTACTGTATCTTCTAGGGGTACAATAAAACTGGATATTTATGTGTCATGACACATTATGTTAATGATGAATTAGTTTTACAAAAAAGAATAATAGGTTTTCGTTTATGTTCATATCCTCATAACGCAAATGCTATTTTTGAAACAATAATGAAAATTTTTGGGTTTTATGGGATAGAAGATAAAGTTTTAACTATTACTTTTGATAATGCGTCAGCTAACATGGCTACAATTAACATGTTTAAACGTAGTTTGAAACCAGCGTTTGGGGGGTAATTTTTCATCAACGACGTGTATGTCACATAATCAATTTAGTAGTTCAGGCAGGCATTGAACATATTTCAGCTAATCTAACAAATATTAGAGAATATTTATTCTTCATATCTAGTTCTCGAGCTCGGCTCCAAGAATTCAAACAATATTACAGGAACAGTCAGATGCGCCCCAGAAGGTTCTCAACTAACATGACACATAGGTGGAATTCCACCTATTTAATGTTGAGGGTTGCACTCCCGTATCAACAGCTCATCACAATGTATGTAAGCAATAAGAACAATCAACTAATAATTTTTTATACAGATTGGCAGATTGGTGAGTATTTTTTTAAATTTCTAGAAGTTTTCTACAATGCTACTGAATTACTTTCCAGAGTTTATTATCCAACTGCACATTTAGCTTTACATGAACTATTTAATATTTCAGAAATATTTTCTTATTATAGGGATACTGAACTTTTAAGAAACATAGTTAAGCTAATGAAAACTAAATTTAAAAGTTATTAGTCAGGTTGTCCTATTTTATTTGCATTAGAAACTATTTTAGATCTTAGGTGCAGAGTAGATGATACTGAATCTTTGATGACTGCTACAGCAGAAAATTTAGGTATTGATATGCTACTAACTATTACTGACGCTAGGAAAATCTTACAAAAGTTATTTGGTTTGTATGAAGCAAAATACAGTACAGGTAAAAAAGAACAGGAAACTTCGACGTCAACTAGCAGTTTGGGGCCTAAAGGCTCGTCGTGGAGTTTCTTGAAGAAGAAAGAGAAAACAACAAGATCGTCATCAACATAAGCATCTACCGAACTGGTAAAATATTTTGAAGTAAATTTTGTAATCGATGGCGACAAACTAAATATCTTATAGTGGTAGAAGAGCAAGACCAATAGTTTTTCAACACTGTCTGTAATAGCTCGTGACATTCTAACAGCTCCAGTGTCAATGGTAGCATCAAAGTAAGAATTTAGTGCAAGAAACCACATTCATGATGAGAAGAGAAATATAATGCATCCAGATATCTTGGAAAGGCTAATGTGTGTTAAAAACTGGGAAGATGCCAGAAGACGAAAAGAACAATATACGGATAATTCAATGCAACACTATTTTTCTAACTTAGAAATAACAGAATTTTCTAGAAGTACTTAGGTTTTATAATTTACTTAGCCTAGAATACTGCACTTTTTTTTTCATTCGTTAAGGTTTTGTCCTGATCTCCCCACGGGTTTTGGCAAGGTTTTTAACGAGGCAGTCATTTATGTGAACTTATTTGTATTATCTCAATTCAATAAAATCACATATTTTTTGGGGCATAAGATATATTTTCATTTCTTTAATTAAATTTTGCAAAAAAAATCACAAAGGCCAAGGCCGGCTCGTGAAGGGCCTGGGCCCAAGCTCGCCATGGGCCTGGGGTCGGACGTGCCGTGCCAGCCCGACACGACAAGTTTGACAACTCTACTAGTGAAGACGGACGAAGCACAAGAGTGAAGGCAAGTGTTGAGGCCGAATGGGGAAAGACCAACTTAGCACAAACAAAATCGAGCGCGACCAAAGCTCGTTAACAAGAACCACTACAATCGGATAAAATCAGTCGACCGAGACCAAACCCCTAATACTGGGGACACAAGCGACATGACGTAGAAACAAATCTAAGTGTAAACAAACACACACACCGTCGATAACAAACTCAAACAGGTGGGACACATAAACAAAATCAGAAGTAGGGAAACTACCTCTGTTATTACAATAGATAAACTTGGCAAAAATAACGTTTTTATTAAAATCAATAAAATCTTATGAAACCTATGAAAACCCTCAGCGATACAGGAATAAAGAGCGGCAATAAGTTAACAACCATTGTAGGGAAGTCAAAGAAACCGGATTTGAGCAGAGCCGTCATAATATAAGCATAACCGCCACTAATAAGGCTGAATGCAAAAACAAGCAGAATGATATTCTTGTGCCATATATCCACTAGCAACCTCCCGCTCCTCACTAGATCTATGCCTCAATCGCCAATAGACCGCGCCCATCAACCACCGACCCACACTTGCACGACCTCGACCACTGTTTCAAGAGCCAAGAGTCTGGTGACCAATCAATGACAGTGCAAGACTTTTAAAAAGAGATTCCAAACTCAAAACTCTAACCATCTCACGACAAAGATATTACAGAAGTATATATGTTTTATATTAATTCTTATTTACACTCATTTGAATTGACTAAAATAAGGGAAAAAATTAAATAAAATTTTTTCCTTTGTGTGAAATGATTATATTGGAAGATTCAATGATTATCTTTCATTCTCTAGCCAACAATACAACACTGACAAGTACTACAATGGTCGATTTTAAATACGTGGCTGCATCAAAACAATCAATAATCTTTCAAAAATCAAATCATTTTCAATCTTTTAACCAAATAAATATCTATCCCATTTGTGAAAAAAATTTAAAATTTAGAGATAAATTATCAACTACAAAAGTGTTTCCAAAAAAAAGGGGGAAACTTAAAAGATTGTCAAAAAGCAGCCATGCGCTTCTCAATCAAATATAAGCATCGTTTATTTCATCAATTTGAGTTTAGAATTTGAGTTTTGTTACAGTAAAAAAACTCTCAGAAACAGTCACATTCAACTTTTTTACTACAATAAAAAGCACTCACATAAAATCACATATCAACTCGAATTAAAAAATCGAATCAGCGAACTAAACGGGCCCATAGTGGTAGCTATAGAGCCCACTTGTGCAATTGTCCTCACGGAAATGGCCTCACATCTATTCGGACACCTTTCGGCATTTGCTTGCCAAGATCTGAATTGGGTTTTAGGTGGAAAGCGTTCACTGAAATCCTAATCCCAATTTCTTAAGACCCGTTTAATTTATGCGTTTAAACTAATAATTTTTAATTTTAATATTTAAAATTTAAATATTTTATGAGAAAAAATATTGTAATTTTCATTTGAAACAAACGAACAAACGAACGGCTTAGAATTAAAAAGTGTGACCGTTTCTCTTTTTGTCACACGAGGGGCTAAAGAAAATATATATGGCCGTTTAGTTCGATAATTTAAGTTGAGTTGTGATTTTATGTGAGAATTTTTTATTATAATAAAAAAATTAAATGTGAGTAATTTTTAGAGTTTTTTACTGTAACAAAACTTAAATTCTAAATTTAAATCAGTAAAATGAATGGAGCCATAGAATACACCGAAAATTGAATTGTATCTTATAAAATGGCAGGTTCTATTGTTTAATTTACCATCCATATTAACATTGTATAATGATTATAGAAAACATTATGTTAATGTGTTATTATTATTATTATTATAATTACTATAGAGTCAATTAAGTCTCATTCATTTTATTAATTTAAATTTTTAATTTAAATTTTATTATAGTTAAAAATTTTTATAAAAAATTACATCTAATTTTTGTATTATAATAAAAATTTTTTACATAAATTATATCTTTAATTTAAATTAAAAACTCAAATTCAAACGGAATGAGACATAAAAGTGAGTCAAACCTTGAAACAGAGCGTTAACGCACACAAGAAGAAAGCTCACTTGCCCAGAAAGAAAATGAACACAGCATCCACTTGCCACGTTTAGGGATATTCCACGTCGTTTTAAAAACATGCGGTCACAAAATTATAAAAAAAAAAATGGAATTAGATAAATGGATACAATTATTTAAATCATTAAAAAAAAAGGCATCGCACTTGTTTTTTAACGCTTTCCGGTCGTTTTCGCCGGTACGCTTTCCGATTGAAACATCTGTTACGTTGAAAGAGCATAAACGCTTTCTACGGTTATGATTCCTCACTTATTGCCCAAAGTACCCATACCTCGCTTCCAAATTTACAACCACACCCAAACAAAGTCTACGGTAATGACGCAGTGCATGGAGGGGTATTCCGATACTTTTGTCCCCATACCACTTAGAGCCTCTCGAATCCACAAAGATGATATGCCACGTGTCGTTCTCTCAGCCGTCTCTCGTCGGTTCTAACGCCACTAGGATTTTCTTCCCGCTTTTTTAAATAAAAAATAAATAATCTGAAAATAAATAAACGAACAAAAATAAAAGAAACAAAACAACAAAAGAAATTTCTGAGACCAAAATTTGAAAGAAGAAAAGCCTTTGGTTATCCTCTCTGAGAGAGACCAGAGAGGAGAGAGAGAGAGAGAGTTTACGGAGAATCGAGCTGGAAAAACGGCGACGTATTCGAGGAATACGAGCTCTGGTAATGGAGTCTGAAGCTGTATAAGTAGCTTCTGGAGGTTTCTTCAGTTCAGTACTATTGAGCTCGTCTTCTTTGGTTCCGAACGAAAATGGCTATTGGTGGTTTGATTTCGAACAGGATTTTCGGTTTGTTTGTTGGCTCAGGTACGATTAGTTTCGCTAGCATTATCCGAATTTCAAGTCAAGTTTCTGTTAAACTTTTTTTTTTTTTTTTTTTTTTTTCAATTTTTTGTGTGTAATTTTACTCTTTTTTTTTTTTTTTTTTGAGAATATGCTGGTACATTTTGTAAATTGTTTGTTTTCTGGGTGAAGAATTTGGTTATGCATGTTCTTTGATTACTGCTTTTGTAAAATTTTGGTTTTTGATTTGTTTTGTGTGTGAATTTATTATTGAGAATTGTGTCAACTGTTGAATTTTCCCGGAAAGTTTCTGTTCTGGTAAATCAGTGAGAAACTTTCAGTGCATGCAGTTCCTTATCTTTTATTTTCGTTATATTTTTTGTATTTATTTTTTCGCAACATTCTCAAAGATGAAGGAAGACAGATTTCATTTCTGCATGTAACCCCTTCACAAGTTTTTATATATAATAAAAAACTACTAAAGGTAAGATGCATTTATTGCTTAAGGAATCTTACATTTTGTACTTCTAAGAAGATTAGACCAACAGGGAGAAAGCTTCAATTATCATTGTTGCGAATATATTTTATAGCCCATTGAGTTAAGAATATTAACGTTCAGTTTCTGGTTTTAGCTCTAGAGCAACAATGTATTTTCGAGATGAAATTTGTTCAAATTTTTCATAAGGGCTTCCATTCTTTGGAATAAAATAATATTGCATGTGAGATGTATATTACTTGTAATGGATGTAGACTGGAACAATGGCAGCAATTCTTTGGAAGAAGAAAAATAGTGTATCTGAGATAAATCTTTTTGTAGTTATACAAACTAGTCATTATTGGTTTTTTTTTTTTTCCCGAATATTTTAGGCTAATTTGTCTATTAATAATTTATAAATGACTGGAAAAGTCTCTACAACAAAACAAGCAGTTTCACATCCGAGAGCAGAGCGCTCAGGGCTCAATTTATGTACTCCAAGGATTAATGGTCCTAGAGCTGGATACACGTATGCTAGAGTTTTTCATGCTACTAGCTCTTCAGATAAGAACCAAGTGAAGTCCAGAGGAGCTTTCGATGAAATTGATCACCCTTCATTAATGTCACTGCAATCCGGTAAAAGCTGTGGCAGCAACATTCCTAAACAAAGAACTAGAGTGAAATGTGAATGCTATCTTTCTTCAAATCCCTCTTGCAGCAGCTTGTGTCAGTCCAAAGTGTTGGACAAGCTTGATATAAGAAATGGACAGTATTATAAGTCTAAGAATGTTAAGACCAACAGGATCCGCACTTACTATAAGTCTGAGGAGTATGATATAACAGAGGCAAAAGTTGACGCACTGCCAGCGATGGAGGGGTCCGGTGAAGCTGTTTTGGTTGAGGGGAATTTACCGAAAGCATGTCCTTGGTGGCAGCGATTTCCTAAGCGCTGGGTGATTGTACTCCTCTGTTTCGCATCATTCTTATTGTGCAACATGGACCGTGTGAGTATTTTTGTTTTTGGCTTTGTGTTTCGATCTTGGCAATCGGTTTTTCTCAGTCACATTTTCGGGCTATTGTGCTATTAATTTATAAATACATTTTCTCACTCTGTAAGCTTAATGTAAATATTATTTGTGAATATAACACTTATAGGACGCTAATAGCTTTGCTATCTTAACACTTTGTTACATGATGGGTTTCAAATGCTTACTAATTTTATATTTCTTGTAGGTGAATATGAGCATTGCAATACTTCCCATGTCGAAGGAATTTAACTGGAACAGTGCAACAGTTGGCCTGATTCAATCCTCTTTTTTCTGGGGCTATCTACTTACCCAGGTTTTAACTCGATATACCTTATCAATTATTATATCTAGCATTACTTGAAATTAGATTTGCATTGGTGGTTGATCTCCTAATTGGTACTGTTGCATGCAGTTGGTCATGCTTCCGCTGCTATATGGTTGTAAAAGGATGTGATGTTATATGTCTTAGTTTATATTTGCACACTTTTGGAGTGTTTTAACTATGTACAGATGTATCCTTAATCTCACCAGAGTTAAATTTGAAAATTGTATTTGCAATCCTTTCATTACAACCGTATCAATTTTATATTTTGTCTGCATTTAGATTCTTGGAGGCATTTGGGCAGATAAAATTGGTGGGAAACTAGTGTTAGGTTTTGGAGTTGTTTGGTGGTCAATAGCAACAGTTTTGACACCTATTGCGGCAAGAATTGGGCTTCCTTTTCTGCTTGTTATGCGTGCCTTCATGGGGATTGGCGAGGTAGGTCTCTTCTACTGATTCTTCTTGGATACTTATGTTTCTTGAATTGCCTAAATGTGAACAAATTTGAAGCTCATGTGCTCGGTTAAGAATGTTTGCTCTTTGTCTATGTCAATGTTTGATGTAAAGGATACACCACTAGACTGATTTAAATACAAAAACAAGTTTATCCAGATGGAAGAACAGGCTAGAACAAGATAGAGTAATCTGAATTTAGCATTGGCTATGGTACCTGTATGAGAGCTGAGAATTTTAACTTTCTGATTTGGATATTGCAACTCTTTTTTTTTCGCTGAAGGAAGTATTGTAAGACTTTTGAATAAGTAGAGTATTGTCGTTTCTGCAGTTGCCGTTGTTTAAACACTTTGTTTACTATATGACTTATCTCCAAATAACCATTGATGTATCATTGCTCATGGTAACCTTCTCTGTTCTCACAGGGTGTTGCCATGCCTGCTATGAATAACATGCTATCTAAGTGGATTCCTGTGTCAGAGAGAAGCAGATCTTTAGCGCTTGTGTACAGTGGCATGTATCTTGGTTCCGTCACGGGGTTGGCTGTTTCCCCTGTTTTAATCCACAAGTTTGGATGGCCATCTGTATTTTACTGTTTTGGCTCCCTTGGAAGTGTCTGGTTTGCTTTATGGCTAAAAAAAGTATGTTTTTTTTCTTCTTTTGGTCATTTGCACTGGAATCTATGATCAGTAGCATCCTTGAAGAAGATATTATATAGCAAGAGAAGAAAATGAATTTATTAATGACCATAAGTTGAATGTGCATTTTCCCTGTTTGAGGCTCTACAACTTTAAGTGGGAGTAGTACTTTTATTTACATACTAATTCCTGATAATGCTAGCCTCCAGCTCATTGAACTCGCCAACTGATGTGTTAATGCATTGTTTACTGACTAACAAATTTGAACTAACTTTTATGTCTGCTTGTTGTCAGCATATTACTTGGTGATCATTTGAGGCCAGGAATGATTACTTCGATATTAGGCATAGTTTATATAGAAGATATAATATGGATTTACACTCTGCTTTTGATGTACCTACATGGAACTAAAAGCTTCAACTCTTCCCGCTTTCTTATTTTTGGTCTCTTCCCAGGCATATAGCTCACCGAAAGATGATCCAGAACTTGGTGAGGAAGAGAAAAAGCTTATCCTGGGGGGTAGTGTATCCAAGGAACCTGTTTCAGTCATTCCATGGAAGTTAATTTTATCAAAAGCACCTGTTTGGGCTCTTATTATCTCCCACTTCTGCCATAATTGGGGGACCTTTATTCTTTTGACGTGGATGCCTACATACTACAATCAGGTATTTGAGAATATTCACGTACTTGAACTACTGCAGGAAATTGTTTTTTTTTTTTTTTTTTTTTTTTTTTTTTTTATCTGTAGAAAAATTACAACAGAATTTCATGTCTGCTGGTATTATTTTTCTTTAATATATGCTGCAAACCTTTAAAAAGAGTTTAGTATTTTCTTGCCTGCTGTCTAATGATGCATGATAGACAGGAAAGTCCCAAAACTTCGAATATTAACGTTTCAAATTTGGAGCATTTTTTTTTTTCAGTATTTTTCTAAGGATGCATTCTAGCTTAACCTCACTGAATCTTTAAGTTTAACATTACTGTTGGTTGCTTCCTCAGGTTTTGAAGTTTAACCTGACTGAATCTGGCCTTCTCTGTGTTCTACCATGGTTGACAATGGCTGTGTTTGCCAATATAGGAGGTTGGATTGCAGATACACTTGTGAGCAGAGGTCTTTCCATAACAGCAGTTCGTAAGGCAAGCATTACTGTTGCTGGATTTTGTATAATGTTCATTCACCATGAAGTAATGAATAACAAAACCAATGATTAAAGGAAGTGCAAATAATTGGGAAGAAATAATAATAAAACTAAATCAGCTTACCAATTAAAAACCTATCCTGGGTCATATTTGTCTAACAGACAATTATAAAACTAATTCGAAAATTCATGACCCAGTACCAGATACACAGGCATGCGTTTCTTCTTGTAGAATAAGTTTTCTCAGTTGATTCTTATTCTCATCTCTTTTGAAAGTGAAATAAGCAATATGGGTAGAAAAGTTTCTTATCAAATTTCAAAACGTAAATTGAGCAATGGAGGCACGGTTATTAATTCTCATGTCTCTTTCGGTTTGTTGAAATTAATTCCGCTGCCAATTCCTTTCATTTTGCAGATCATGCAATCAATAGGTTTTCTAGGACCGGCCTTCTTTCTTACTCAGCTCAGCCATGTTAGGACTCCTGCCATGGCTGTACTATGCATGGCTTGCAGTCAGGTAGAGGCAAAGCTTTAAATCATTTTATGTCTAAATTGTTTGTTTACACCTGATTTGTTTTGTTCGCTAAGACTACTTTCATGAGTTATTTATATTTTTAGTTAGATAATTTTACAGTAAAATCCATAATTCAATACAGGGACATATATATGTTTATAACCACTTCTTTAAGGTCAGACCTATTATTGGCTTCCATTAATATGGTAGTTAAAATTTTGGGAGTTTTTCTTTTATTTCCTACTATAATGAGAGAAGTTAAATGGCTAATCACATAAAACTAGAAAAAATGATTTGGAAAGACTGTTCTGCTATTGCAATGATTCTAGAGCTGATCTATATAATAAAGATTAATATATCTTGTCTCAAATTGGTTCAAACCATAAAATCTAAATGAACTACATGTTATTTTTTATAGGGATCTGATGCTTTCTCACAATCTGGTCTATATTCCAATCACCAAGACATTGGACCACGCTATGCTGTGAGTTACTTCTATCTTGTACAATTCAACACATGCCAGTTTTAACGACCTATGCATAACTTAAAGCACTACTGCCCCTGGTAGTTTCTTATAGAGCTTACAAACATCAATTGCAGGGAGTGTTGCTAGGACTGTCAAACACAGCTGGAGTACTTGCAGGTGTCTTTGGTACTGTTGCAACCGGTTTAATACTCCAACGAGGTACAATAAGTTGATACTTCTTTATTCTTTTGCTCAGTATCTCTAGTGCAGTGCCAAATTAGCGTGCCAATGTCAAATTTTGCATTTGAGGAGAGAAGCCACTCTCCAATGGTATGGTATTTTTTATGCTAAATTTGTGATATACTATACTCGGTGCCAAATTTTGGCACCATGTATAGCATATTTCAAATTTTGACATTAGATTGCTATTGGTTGCTGCATTTTACTATTTCATTTAATCATTATAACATTATCGCTTTCAAATTATTTTGAAATTAAGTTTACTTTTACAAGTTACAAGGCTTAGTAATTACGACAAAAAGTACGCAACATTAGACATTGGAGCACAAAATAAAATAACATAGCAAATATGTCATTTTCACACTAATATAGCATGGACATGTGCATTGGAGATGATCTATTGTCTCAGAAAAGCTTATGTAATTTCATTTCTTGTGGCAATCTCTCAACTTTCTGTCTGTAATTTCTACATTTATAACCCAACTTTCTTTGTTGCAGGTTCATGGGATGATGTATTCAAGGTGGCCGTTGCCTTGTACATCATAGGAACACTAGTCTGGAACTTATTTTCGACCGGAGAGAAAGTTCTTGAATAAACAATTGTAAGAGTGGAAAAAAGGTAAAGTACGTACAGAGGGAAACTTTACATAAATGGGAAGAATATCAGAAACCAAAAAAAAAAAAAAAAAAAGGAAATCAACCAAAGGGAAGATTCTGCTGAGAAGGTTACTGATATTTTAACAACTTGTGAAGCCCAAAACTTGCTCCTGACAAGTTTTGGGGTTTGTTGAGGAACTCGTTTTTACAGGTTTAATGCTTCTTTTTAATTTAATCACATGGTTTCATTTTAGAGAACTTTTGTGTAACCTGCTCCCATGAACCTTTTCTTTCTTTCCCATACAATGCTTAAAGTGCTGAGCCCTTCTACCAATTAGAAAATCTTTATATTAATTCATTATTCTCTCTTTTTTCTCTGCTTTAAACTATAAAACATTGTTCTTAACTAACTACGTTACTGTTGTTGCATCATGCATGTTATATGACTACATAACAGTAATGAAAACTTTTAGAGAAAATTGATTTTCTTTTTTTCTTTTAGAGAAAATTGGTGAAAATATTAATATAATTTTTTAATTAAAAGTATTAATCAAAGATAAGAAATAAGAATTTAAAACTCAGACTTTAAAGGGTATTGTTTTTTTTTTTTTTTTTTTTTTTTTTTTTTTGGCTTCAGACAGAAAGTAGGTGGGAATTATAAGTTTTTCTGACTACTTCATTGTACCAAAAAACAAGGGAAAAAATAAAGGTTTTGTGAGTCTGAAATAAGTAGCCAAATTAGGCACTGTGTAGGCTGCATAATTAATGCTGCTCGTGCATAACTATGTTTGTTTTTATTTTTATTTTTTTTTCTTATCCTAAACAGAATTATTTTTGAAAAAGAAAAAGATAAGTTTCTTTTGACTTTGATTCTATTTTATTTCTTTGTTTACTGAGTGAGCTGGGTGGGAGTTTTGAGAGCTGCACTTTCAGGAGACAACTTCAAATGTCTAGCATTATTGTAAGTTATTGATTCGTTGTGAAATTTTGGTTAGATCGACTCCAAAGATGTTGACTATGTCGTCTACTGACTTCAATCTTTAATAACATAGATTTGACAGAAATTGGTACTGTTTTCCACTTAAAACCATACAGAAGAGCAGTGGCACGTGTTAACATTATTTCTAAAACCATGGCAATAGTTTGTACGAGTTCATGAGTCGGGCTCAAATAAGTCCCACAAGGCCACAACCTGGCTCAGATTAGGATACAAAATATACAAAACTTTCTCCAATATAGATGCTTGTGATATTTGACACAAAAAAATAACAATAATGACGATAATGATGAAGATGATGGTGATAATAATAATAATAATTATTATTATTATAGTGATTATAGTATAGTATAGTGTTTTAATTTGTCGTATAGTGTTTTAATTTGTCATTGAGGTTTCTCTAGTGTAATATTATAATTAATGTGTTAATGATAAATTTGACATTTAAATGTACAAAACATGAGTACTATTTGTTGTGCGAAATTTGACATATGTTATACTTGGTAAATTTGTTACTAAATATAATATATGATAAATTAGACATTTGATTTTTATTGGTTGATATGTTTCTTTTTTCATTTAATCATTACAACATTTACATTTTAAAATATTTTAAAACTAAAAGTTGACTTTTATGACTTTAAAAGCTTAATGATTATGGTAAGAAGTATTTAGCATTTAAAATAACATTATACATTGGAGCATATATAAGAATAACATGTCAAAGATACCTTTTTAGTGCTAAATATACCGTTTACATTTGCATTAGGGATAGTGTATCATAATGTAAATATCAATGTTTTATTTGGCACTTAAAAGTAAATAATAACATATTTGATATGATATTCTATTTTTGTGTTTTAATGTATATTGTTATTTTAAATGATATATTTACTTTTTATAACAATTATTAAGCTTTAAACTTGTGAAAGCAAAATTTTAATCTTAAAATAATTAAAAGGACAATGTTATATTGGATCAAAAAGTAAATATATCAACTAAGACAATCTATAATACAAATATCAATGCAAAGCTAAAAAAGTGGAAATGACACAAGTGATATGCTATTATCTTTTGTAGTCACAATACTTAACTATTTTAATCTAAATTTTGCATAATTATTAAGTTGCCAACCATTATATATATATATATATATATATATATATTACCTTGATATCCTCGTTTCTTTCTTTTCTGTACTAGTTGAAGCTTAGGCATGAAGGTTTTTAATTTTTTTTTTTTTTTGTATACCCCAATCAACAATATTGTACTAAGTAAATTTACTATTATATGAGAATATGCGTATGCTCAGATAAACTTACTTGTAAGTCGTAAGTTGTTGGATTTGTGTCTGCCATCTTTCTCAAAGCCTTATGTTTATTACATGCATTGTAAATAGCCTTTATCGTACTAAGATTAGATTGATCCCTTGATTTCAATGTGTTTAGGTTTTGAAGGTTTCAAATAGCAAGATTTCACACATTTATGTTTATGGTGTGGCCGTGTGTGTTAAGAAAAAAAAAATCATCATATATTATTAAATACTTAAAGTCTGCTAAAATTATCTTCTTTTGTCATTTCATATGAGAGGTTTTGTAATAGTAAATTTAGATTAAAAAGAGCGTTTCAAATATCAACTGGGTATGTAATTTAACTATTTAAGCATAACAATTTGCATTAGAGAATGGTTTTCTTACTCATAGAGACTCGTCTATTCATAGCCATTCATGCAACTTCTTGAGAAGAGAAAGATTGAACATAATCTTTATTCAAAAAGGAAACTCATTTATATTCCAATTTATGTAGCTGTGCTGTTCACTTACACAGTGTCTCTAACAAAATAAATACTAATAACAATACTCACACCAACAACCCCAAAAAAAAAAAAAAAAGAATATATTACTGTTTGAAGAAATCCAATGTTGTCTGAACAGGAACAATTAAAAGATTAAAAAAAAAAAAAAAAAAAAAAAAAAGAATTGTGATAAAATTTTTCAAGCTTTTGCCCTAGAAAAGCTCTATTTAGAAAATCTTTTATGGGAGCAAAGACGAAGCTGTGGCCAAGACACTCCGTACAAAAAGCATTCTAGATGTGTGGGAGAGCCTCCTCCTTCATTTTGTGGGCCCCAAAACCACATGACATTGTTCCCCCTTCATTCATTTTCTCCACCAAAATCCCCTTAAAAACATATCCACATCTAAACACGCCCTTAAGACAATTTTTCTTTTTATTTTTATTTTTTTTCTGAAATGGTCATCAAGACAAATTTAAGCAACGCCAACCACCATCTTTTTCTCCTCAACGCCAACTCCGTTACCGTTACCGTTACATGCTCCGTTACACTTAACTGCGCCACGAAATGCCGTCGTCTCTTCACTCCTCTCCTGTTTGAGACCCGCCACGATTCCCTCCAAATCCCTAGGCCGCAAGTAAACCCTAAGCCCGTACTTCATGAAGAGCGTCAACGACATTTTCTGCTCCACCCGGTGCCCCGGCACCACCGCCAAACGGTGTCGCAGCAGAACTGCCGCCGCGATCGACCTCATCTGGAGATACGCCAAGTCCTTCCCGAGGCAAATCCTAGGCCCGGCATTAAACGCCACGTACTTGTACGAGTACTCCTGAGCCAAGAATTTCTTCCCGTCCGGCGACAGCCACCGCTCCGGCTTGAATTCCATACAATCCTCCCCCCAAGTCGACCGCATTCTCCCCGTCGAGTATATGGAGTACGTCACCGACGATCCGGCAGGGACGAAAGTCCCGTCCGGCAGTACGTCGTCGTTCACCACGTGCTTCGAATCCTCCGGCACCGACGGATACAGCCGGAGAGTCTCCGACAGCGCCGCCTTCAGGTACACCAGCTGATCGGCCTCCTCGAACACCAGAGGCTCCTCCGTCCATGCGATGATATCCTGATCGCCTCGTGTCTCCATCAGAACGGAGCATATCTCGCGGAGGATTTTCTCCTCTACGGACGGGTTCTGCATAACCAGCCAGAAGAACCAGCTCAGCGCCACTGATGACGTATCGCGTCCAGCTAGGATGAAATTGAGAGCCACGTGTTGGAGAAACTTGTCCGAGTAATTCTCTTTCTTCTTCATGAATCTTGATAACAAATCGTCGTGTAAATTCCCGTCTTTTTGTTGACTCAGCAACTCGAACTTACGTGCGTTGATGACATCGGATAAATACCCCTCGATGTGCTCCAAGCTCCGGCTCAAGCTGACTTCCATTCCCAGCCGGAGCCACTTCTTCAGCTTCCATAAAACCTCGGGCAAAATAAACCGCTGAAGCGAGGCTTCCGTGGCTCGGTCGAAAGCCGAAGCGAAGCCGTTTTCCGGGAGCCCCGGCGCACAGGTCTGAGGATCTTTACCGAAAGCCAAGCCACAGATGTTGTCGAACGTAAGCCGAAGAAGCAGATCCTGGAGATCGACGGGATCGGCTTTGGCTTCGGCTGATCTGAGAATGGGGCAGAATCTGAGCTTGATGGCTCGGCTGACCCAGCGAGCCATGGCCTGGCGTAATGTCCGGGTGGTGAATTCCAGTGCGGCCGTCTTACGCTGGAACAGCCACGTGTCGCCGTCGGAATTGAAGATCCCCTCGCCGAGGAGATCATGGAAGACGGCCTGCCACGTGGGTCCCTTTGGGTAGTTGTCGAATCGGCTCTTGAGGATGTGCTCCAGGTTCTTCGGGTCGCACGTGACGGTCACGAGACCTTGCTTCTTGGCGAGGAAGGGAATTGCGCAGATGCAGGTCTGGTACGTGCCGCCACACGCGCGGAGGTTGTCGCAGATCCAGTCGTGCATGCGGTCGCAGTTCTCGATCAGCCCGGGGAGACTGCCCAATAGTGGCCAGACACGTGGGCCCTTCAGTGTCCGGGAGATGAACGTGAACCACAGTAGGTAAACCGTTATCGCCGTTAAGAGAAGCAACGCCGTAGAAATCTCCATGATGATCTTTTCTTTTCTTGATGCACCCAAAGAATAATATTATTAATGTAACGATGCAATGCAACCCACGTACCTTATTTTGAGTGTGTGTTATTTTGAGACTTCAGAGCTAAGAAAAGAGAAGGAAAAAAAAAAAAAAAACACTCTATACAAAAATGGAATTACTTGACCAAAAAAAAAAAAAAAAAAAAAAAAAAAAAGATTTCAAGAGAAGTTGATGACTAGCTAATTTTCATGAAAAATGTTGGTTGAATATTTGTTATAGAGGTTGGCAGGGAAAGATCTAACTTTAGGAGAGAAAGAAAGAAGGAAAGAGAGAGAGAGAGAGAGAGAGAGAGAGAGAGAGAGAGAGAGATCAGAAGAGAAAAGAGATAAAGAAAGCATGCAGAGAAGAAGCAGATAGAGATCAGAATGAATGGGGGCCTGTTTTTTTTTTTTTTTTTTTTTTTTTTTTTTGAGAGTTCAGTGGGAGTAGAAAGTGGTTAGGGTAGTACAAAATGGAGAATTATGGAGATAGGTTTTATAGGTGAAATGTTATTGAAGAGCAATTATCATGGCCAGACTGGTTTCTTGACAATGCAGGACTAATCTTTCTCGCTCACTCTGACAAATGCAATAAATCCATTAGAGCACCACCATAAATGCCCTAACAGGTCGTTGGAAAGAAAACTCTTTTATATATTGTTTAAAGCCTACAGCCATTAGCCATACCCCCGGCCCCTTTTTCTTTCATGTACAAGAAAATAAAAACCAAAAAAAAAAAAAAGAAAAAACCATTGGCATCAAAAACCACTAGCAAACTCTCTACGATCTCTAGTGATCTCAATTCTCATGCATGCATAGTACACGCGCCCACGCGCTTGCCTCACCTAAATTGGAAAAAGGGAAGAGGGCTATTTAATTCAAGCATTCAATGAAAAAGAGTTAATGAGATTAGTTGAGGAACTAAGACAGCGGAGAAAGCAAAATTAAAAATCAAGAGAAGAGAAGACAATAGAAAAATTAAATAATGGGGTTACTCACACTCAGTCTGTTTACTATCTATCTTTTTTTTATTTGTTTTTTGGGGGGCGGGTGTGAGTGTCTTAAATGAAAATTTAGGGTGGTCATGTGGAATTTTAGTTAGGGTTCGGTGAACGACCCACCAACACTTTAATAGGCGCCAATAAGTCCTTTGCTTTGCGTGACTGACTATTTTTTTTTGCGTTTGTTTTTTTCTCATCCTGTTTTAATAAATAGGAACATCATTTATATACATATATACATATATATATATATATCGTTATGAATCTGCAGAGACTATAGACATAATCAGTAAAAAACAATTCTGGGATTTATCACAGGTTTGACCCTTCCACTTTTAATGCTCCTCTAATAAAAAAATGTGTGCCAACTCTGTAAAGATCGACAGACAATGTAGTGAGAAAGTCAACCCCGCCGAGTTACACCCACCTGAACGCAGGGTAGCCATGATCTTTAGTTCTCTCTCTCTCTCTCTCTCTCTCTCTCTCTCTCTCTCTCAGATTGCGATGACGCGTTTGCATGTTCTGCTATACGGTTTATAGATATGTGCAACATTTTTGCATATTTATGCGTTTATCTTGTATGAAGTAGCTAGAGAGAATGTAAAAATGACACAATATCTTGATATATTATCTCTTTCCGTATCATTATAATCTCAACACTTGCTCGTTGACTGGTTCAAGAACTGAATAGTAGTAGGTTTTTCTTTGATAGGTAACTTATTGTAGTAGGTTTCACACAGTACATGATGTAAAATAGAGGACAAGTCCTCTAAATCTCTGTTACCTTGTGTTTTCTCCAGCGCTTGATGTTATTTTCTTCTTTTTTCAGCACTTGAAAATTTTAATTGCTACATTTGGCACAAATTAATTAGTTATTGAAGATATTGGTTTGTGCTCACTAAATGGAAACATCTATGATCATGTGAGAAAATATTATATACGTACTCATCTAAATGCCACACTCTCAGACCATTTAGGACTTGCTAAGCCAACTAAACTCTCTTCTTTGTGCACATATATATAATAAAGGGTGATTTACCGACGAAAAAAGGATCATGCTGATAAGACCTGATCAAACAAGTCCCCTACTTGATCTATAGTATTATGGAGCAATCCCAAGCTTTAGTTTGTCCTCACTAAATTCCTTAATTAATTCCAAAATATGGACAATTACTAAAGGCAACGACCTAGCTAACTAAGAAAAAACCTACGCAATAAATAGTTTTCTGTGTGAAAATAGTTTCTGAACTAACAATTTCTACATAAGAAAATGTAATTAGCACCTCTCACGGGAATATTCCTAACATATTTAGATAATTCTAAGAATTTTTTTAACGGATCTTATCATAAACTAGACTCGAAGAAATTTCTAACAAGTTACCACGCGCTATATTTGACATATGTTAAAATACTTAAAAAAAAAAAAAAAAAAAAAAAAAAAAAGGAAACGGATTGAAATATTTTTGGTTTTTTCTGTAGAATTTTCTGCAACCGTCCAAACTTTGAAATTTCATATACAACGTAAGCTACTGGACTTCGTTTTTCATGATTCAAGTGATGGAACTAAAACAATGAACCAATTGAGAATTGAAGTATATGCAAGTAGTTATCTCGTGGAAGCCCATCGGTTGAAATCTAAGAATGAATGAACGACTATTAACCTAAAAATGAATGATGCAACCACTCCAATTTCGGTTTTTGTTATCACTAGACCAAGAACCGCAAGTTAAGGTAAATATATCACAAGGCGGAATACCATCTACATACCATTTCACAAAATATATATATATATATATATATAAAATAAAATAAAAAATAAAAAACCAACTACATAGGATCATCGACCCATTGCCTAATAACTTGTCTAATTTTATATTTTTGGTGGTAGGATCCATTAATCTTTCCAAACACGTGATCAACCAAATAATCGAATACAAGTAATAAGGTGCTTATCACTATTGCAATTGGTCATACAACAAACACTTTAAAATTGGCAAACGATCATTTAAGGAATGGACATTGTCCAAACGCATACGTAAAATATATATGGGTATAGAGACACCAGTTGACCTATCTAATAGCTACCAAGTCGTTTTATGAAAATTTAAATTTCTCGGGTCTATCAAATGTAATATTGCCGAGCATTCCCGTTATTTCTTTCTTAAACAACCTTAGAGTTTAGATAACGCCTCATACTATCTCGGCTTAAGGCTTGACTTGTGAAAATATATATTCACTAAAGGTCTAAGAAATTAGACACTTATATAATCTCAAGGTGACTACTCTAAGGTGAAATATATATATATATATATAGCCTGTTGAATTAGTCAAAGTCGTTGAGTTTTATGATTGTTGTGTTATCCTATTTTTAGGCATTCTGTTGAGTTTATTTTTATTGTTTCAGCAGTGGCAGGTTGTTGCATAGTCTATAGGAGAAAGTGGTCCATGTTAGATGTTAGTAGTCAAGTGTCTGTTGCTTTTTTATTGGCATTTCCCGTTGGTGTACAGCCTATTTAAAGGCCTTTGGCTAATGAAATAAAACACAACATTCAGATCACTTTTTCTTCTTTTTGTTTACTCTCAGTTTTATTATTATTTTTATCATTGTTGAGAAAAATACATGTGTGTTGTCTCACATAAAACGTGGATGGAGATGTGAAATAGTTTATATACATAAAATGACTCAAGACCCAATAAATTAACTTTTTGGGTCAAGTAAAACTCTAAAAGTGTGTTGCACTAATTTCACATACATGTGGAGTCTCCCAAACAAGTGATATCAAAGCCGATGGTTCGTATGGACCAAGCGATCACACTTGGTTGTAATTCTCACGTTATCTCCCATGGAGATTAGTGTTCCCGCAGTTGGTGTTGTCGTAGGTGCGGATGGTGGAGCATTTAGTGGACTTGCATAGTTTCAGCTCTATTTCTCATGCTCGAGTTGGCTCCCGTTTGAAAATTTTGGTTCGAGATGGAGTTTAGTGGACATACACATGAAGGGGGAGATTGTTGAGAAAAGTGCATGAGTGTGGTTGTCTCACATAAAAAATGGGTAGAGATGTTAAATGATTTATATACATAGAAGGAGCTAAGACCCAATAGACTAACATTTTGAATCAAATTAGACTTTTAAAATGTGTATGCCAGTTTTACATGCATGTGAAGTCTCCCCAACATAGCCTATTTTCAAAAGGTAAACATGCATTGCAGGACAACGAAAAAGGTCGGAACAACCACTGAAAATGAATGAGAGTGGAAGAGGACGACTGGAAAATGTTCTTGCCTCCCCCGGCTAGGCCCGTCAATCAGAGGAGCACGTCTGGCCAGTCGAACAAAGAAAGAAACTGGAAAACCCCAGTTTCACGGTTTTTTTCTTTTTCTTTTTTTTATTAGGATATTCATATTTCATAGTTATACTGCATTACTACGGTTTTTTTCTTTTTATTAGGATATTCATATTTCATAGTTATACTGCATTACTACAAAATGACGTAGTATTACTTTAATGATATTAATTTTTACTATTTATAAAATATTCTTAATTTTAATTTTTACTATTTGTAAAATATTCTATTTTTCTCGCTAATTTCAATATTCTAAAGAGTCATCTCTATAGAAAACATGATTTTTGAAGCTTCAAATCTCTTATTCTAAATTTCAATTCATGCTAACAACTACGAAACACCATGGCTTTTTTTCAACTGCACTCATATATTCACAATTAAACATTTATTCGGATCATAACATCAAATCTTACCATCAATTTCTCAAATTCAAAGTTATAAAAGATGGAAAAAAAGAGCACTAACATACATATCAACCAATTCAACGCCAAAAACTCAAAATTAAGGAAGATGGTAAAACAAATTCGAATTTAATATCCATAAGTAAAACATCAATTTGTCGCGACGGGTGTTGTAACGTCTATTAAACTTCGCATGGAGCTGAGATAAGAATTCATATTAACTTACAATTAAATCAAAGAATCATGAGCTGGTTAAATCGTTGAATTTAGAAGATAGAAATTAATTTGCTTCCACTTCTTGTTGCAGTTTGATGGAAACCTCTCGGATTAATGAAGAACAAGATACACGACACAGGTGATATTTGAGAGATCACCGACTCTCCTCTCAAGACTCTATACAATCAAAAAGTCCATGAACTCTCGAGCCCCAACTTATTTATAGGCTCCCCTGCTAACACACTAACAAACTAACCAATTCCAGTTATTACTAAAGAAGCTTCCTCAACAAGACTATTGAAAGCTAACCTTTCTCAACAAGATTCCACGGAACCTTGTCTTCAAGGTTCAAGTGACCGCTCCTTGCTCCGCCATTGGTACCCCCACTTCTGCCTCAACTATAGCGGCAGCTCCATTCCCATCGTCTTTATCCACCGCAGTAATGATAACATGCACTTAGGGATTCTTACAGATGTCGCCGAATCGCCATTTTTCCTCACACCGGAAACAGAAATCTCTCTCCCTTCGTCGCTACATCTCAGCGTCTAAAATGGTCCTTCTGAGGATGCCATTTTTCCGTGTAAAATGGGAAGGAAGTGTATCAGGATCATTGTTGACCGACACGCTAGAATGAGTAAAGATGGCACTTGTCATCTCTGAAAGTCCCTTAGTGTTTCCTGAAAATTTTGGTGGTGTCCAACTTGAACCACTCACAAAACTTTCTCCCACCGCAGATTTTTGTGGCCCATAATAATCCCTAAAAATTCCAGCCCTCTCTCCATTTAGTCCAGCCCTCTCCCCAGTCGGTTTGTGTCTTAGAAACCGCCCCACTTGGGCCCGTTCAAGAGCCCAATTTTTTTCCTCTTTTGGGCCAAGTCCATCAATTGCACAAGGGTCATAGGCTTCACCATTCGAGCTTCAGCTAATCCATTTGAGAAAGCTCTGATCAAGAACTCCTCGTCCACCTCCCTCAATGGAGCTAAGAGTAGCTTGAACCTCTCTCAGAATCCCGCCACCGACTATTCTTGTCGAAGGGCGATCAGAGCTTCATAAGAATTTCTAATTTGAGATGATCAGAATCTTTATAACACAGATTCCTTAAAGGTCAGCCAGTCCACGACACCGAATCTAGATTCCATCCACTGGAACCAGTTCAGTGCTCTTCCTTCTAGTCTGATCACGGCTACAATGCCTTGAACCTAGAAGTATCGTTCAAGCCAAAACAACCAACCATGTGGATCTTCACCGTTGAAAAAAGGAATCCCAATCCGGCAAAATCTTGACTCTCTGGCACTCGGCGCTGGACCGTAGCCCAAACGATTTGCCGTTGTCATAGCATCACCTCCTTCTCTGCCGTTCGAAGCTGATGTCGTAGCTTGCTCTGCTGGTGGATTCGCGTGGCCTCCTGTCCTCATCCAACCAGTAAGCTCCTTCATATACTCCTTCACAGCTCCGATGTCCTCCGAAAGTTGCCCGACAATTCCTTTGAGTTCTCTGACATTGGACTTAAGTTCTCCAATGTTTGACTTGAGTTTTCTGACATTGGACTTGAGTTCTCCGACGTCCGACTTGAGTTCACCGACATCTTTCTCAACAAATTCCAATCTCCCTTCCATGTTTTTTTCAACACTCCTAGCCACCATTCCCGGATGAAACTGCTATGATACCAATTTGATGGAAACCTCTCGGATTAACGGAGAACAAGATACATGGCACAGGTGATATTTGAGAGATCACTGACTCTCCTCTCAAGACTCTATACAACCAAAAAGCCCCTCAACTCTCGAGCCCCAACTTATTTGTAGGCTCCCCTGCTAACACACTAACAAACTAATCAATTCCAGTTATTACTAAAGAAACTTCCTCAGTAAGACTGCTGAAAGCTAAGCTTTCTCAACAAGATTCCACAGTACGTTTCTTGGTTTCTTATCACAGTTCAAACTGACTTATTCAATGAGTTTCTTTTAACAAATTCCAAAATTAATATACGATTTTTACAAATTAATGCAACAAGTGACACCATTTTTTTAGAAATATTCTATTTTTATGATTTTCTTTATTTTTTGTCTTTAAAAAATAAAATAAAATAAAAACGACGTCACAAAATTATGAAATTTTGCAGACATGAATATTATGTAAAAAAATGAATATTTTATTTCACTTTTTTGTCATTTTTATGCCATTATTTGCAGGCATGCCCAGAAAAATGTAAGGATCGCGTTTGTAAAATTTCATAATTTTTTGACGTCATTTTTATTTTATTTTTTCTAAAGACGAAAAATAAAGAAAATATAAAAAATAGAATATTCACCAAAAAATAGTGCAACTCGTGGGGTTTTGACAGTATTTTACTTTTTTTTGTCATTTTTCTAATGCCATTTTTTCCAGGCATGCCAAGAAAAATGTAAGGATCGTGTCTACAAAATTTCTGGGCAATTTTCTGGGCTTCTTTGAAGGCTTCAAACTTGATTTTCAAGGCCTCCCTTTTGATTCAAAATCAAAAACCATAATTCTACCTAAATCCTAGAATTACAATAATTCTAATCCCGAATTAAATTACAAATAATTTATTAACGAATGAATATTACCAATCCATGGAACCATATAATTAACGACCAAATCCACCATCCATACATTCATCATCATGAATTAAAAATAAACATCCATAAATGCAAGTGCCTACTCATCACATGCATACATAATTAAATATAACATTTAATATCAATTATGATGATCAAATAATTAAAGCATAAATGAATATCGTCTATAGACCGCTATGATACCAATTGTTGGTTACCGAATTGAATTCGGCAGTGGAAGCGTGGTAAACAGCGGATCGTGTATAACAAAAATTTTCACAAAACTTTTCAGATACTCTATAGATTATATTAATTTATGCACGAATAAATTAATCGCATTAATTTATATTATTCAAGGATCAACCGAAAAATACCTAGAAGCCAACTCGGATGATAACTTGAATTCTTTGACCACGAACAGTCTTTGCTCCAAGCTTTGTGTTTAGAATACCAAAGTCTTCCACGTCGATTCCTTGATTCCACGTAGACGTGTGTGTGGGCACACGTGAGACAAAATAGGTTTCTGAAACACTCGAATTTCCGCAAACACCAACGCATGCACGATGTGGAATTTTTTTTTTGGAGAAAAATTTTGCTCTCTTTTTTCTTGCTATGAGAATTTCGGCCACCTCTCAATTAGGGCTGAATAATGTGTTCAAAAATTGTCTCAACAATTTTCTATCATTCTCATATTTAAAGAATAGAAGTCAAACTTCAAAACAGAATCAAATCCTTATCTCTAATTTTGAATTTTGAACAAAAAATCCCTTCCCCTTATCCTTTAAGTGGCCGGCCACTTTCTAGGGTTTTATCCGTGTGCGTGGCGCCTATATTAGATAGGGAAGGAAGAGTTTTTATCCTTTATCCAGTAGTCCAATTTTAATTCAAATTCAAATTCGAATTTAAGTCAAACTTAAATTAATTTGAATTCTAAATTGAACAACTTATCAAATAAGTTTAAATGGATAAATCAAGATGTGTTCAAATTCAAATTTAAATAATCACATTATTTAAATAATAATTTATTTTCAATTAATTATTTTTTGAGTATTTAATTTTAGAATTCCACCCTTTGTGTCTGGTAGAATTACAAGGATGACGCGGGAACTAATGGACCTATAATCCCGAGATTCAATAAAATTAATAATTAATTAAACACTTTAATTAATTAATTAATTCCAATAGTTACTCAACTATAAACTTGGAATTGAACTCTCAAAATTATAGACATTAATTACTTCTAAACTGCGAAGTGTCTATTTGATATAGTCATTACATATAGATCAATTCTCCATAAATAATTCATAATTAGAGTCGGGTAGAATCCGTTAACCTCTCTAATTACATCTTTATCCTTGAGTACCATTGATTCTCTAATGGATAGTGATTCATAAAACACATTCATGAACCAGAGCGCTCTTATTAATCCAAGTACCGAATCACACTCAAGAGAATTATTTATCTACTTCTTTCTCAAGAAGGAATGGATTTCATCTCGTATAATAACATTCCCAGCTACTTATTTTATTATGTCTCCAAAATACAAGGAATATGATTCAGAGTCTCGGAATCCGTATCGAGTAAATCAAAAGACATAAATTCATAAATAGGAGTTTGTTAAGAACTCAGGATTAAGATCATCCTATATATGACCATCGGTAGACTCAATTAGAATTTCTATGCTTAACGGAAATTATTAGAAATTCATATTGTGTCTGCGTCCATGTTCAACATAATCTCATTAGGTGAAATACACTCATTCAATATCTCACCATATTAACAGTGCAGATAACATCGTTCCATTCTAAATGGGAATGACATGTATTAATAATGTTTTAATTAAAGATTCCAAACTTTAATTAAATTCATTATGAACAATTACTTTTGATTATTATCTTTAAACATTATTCTCTCATATACAACACTTATATACAATGTTTAAGGTTACACAAATAATCAAGGAATTTTATTTGATATTCATAAAATATTCATAAATATATGCACACAAAATGATGAATAAACTCTTTTATTAAATAAATAATAAATATCCTTTTACATCTCATGCTTCTAGAACACTATTCTCAACAATTTTGTGAGGCCATTTTTTGCCGGCAAGCATGCCTAGAAAAATATACAGATCGTGTATACAAAATTTCATAATTTTTTATCGTTGTTTCTATTTTATTTTACTTTTCAAAAATGAAAAATTAAAAAAATCATAAAAAGTAGAATATTCATTAAAAAAAAAAATAGTGTCACTTGTTGCATTCATTCGTAAAAATCATATATTAATTTTAGAATGTAAAACATAATTAAAAATGTAAATTTTTTTACCTTCCCGTCCCCGGGACGCCTCACAATGCGGGCCGGGGGCTTTTTGACAATGTTTTTCTTTTTTTTTTGTTATTTTTGAGGCCTTTTTTGCAGGCATACCCACAAAAATGTAAGGATCGTGTTTGCAAAATTTTAGAATCTTTTGATGTCATTTTCATTTTATTTTATTTTTCAAATATGAAAAATAAAGAAAATCATAAAAAAAAAGGTATATTCATGAAAAAATAGTGCCACTTGTTGCATTAATTCCTAAAAATAGTATTAATTTTAGAATACAAAACATAAATAGAAGTGTAAATTTTTGACACATCCTGATCCCTCGACGCGCCACTACGCGGGCTGAAGGCTTTTTGACAGCGTTTTACTTTTTTTGCAATTTCTTCAAGCCATTTTTTTCAACCATACCCAGAAAAATGAAGGAATCGCGTTGGCAAAAATTTCTAAATTTTTTAAGGTCGTTTTTATTTTATTTTATTTTTCAAATACAAAAAATAAAGAAAATCATAAAAAATAGAATAGTCATAAAAAAAATGGTGATGCTTGTTGGATTAACTCCTAAAAATAGGATATTAATCGTAGAATGCAAAACATAGACAAAAATGTAAATTTTTGACCCATCTCGGTCTCTAGGCGCCCTACTACGCGGGCCATGGGCTTGTTGACAGCGCTCTACTTTTTTGTCATTTTTTTATTCTATTTTTTGCAAGCATGCCCAGTAAAATATAAGTATCATGTCTACAAAATTTCAAAATTTTTAAAGATTTATTTTATTTTATTTTATTTTTCAAGATCAAAAATAAAGAAAATCATAAAAAAATAGAATATTCACCAAAACCGCTTATTGCATTAATTTGTAAAAATTGTATATTAATTTTAGAATACAAAACATAAATAAAAATATAAATTTTTTACCCATCCCGGCCCCTGGGCGCCCCACTATGCGGGGCAAGAGCTTTTTGACTACGTTTTACTATTTTTGTCTTTTTTGAGGTCATTTTTTGGAGGCATGCCTAGAAAAATGTAAGGATCGTGTCTGCAAAATTTTATAATTTGTTGTCGTCGTTTTTATTTTTTTTTTCAAAGACGAGAAATAAAGAAAATCATAAAAAATAGAATATTCATCAAAAAATAGTTGCCGCTTGTTGCATTAATTCGTAAAAATCGTATATTAATTTTAGAATTTAAAATAAAAATAAAAATAAAAATTTTTGACTCATCCCGACCCTTGGGCGCCCCACTACGTGAGGTGGGGGCTTTTTGATAGTGTTTCACTTTTTCATCTGTTTTTATTCCATTTTTTTCAGGCATGCCCAGAAAAATGTTTGGATCATGCCTGTAAAATTTCATAATTTTTTGACGCCGTTTTTAATTTATTTTTATTTTTCAAAGTCAAGAAATAGAGAAAATCATAAAAAAAAAAAAAATAGAGCCACTTGTTGCATTAGTTCCTAAAAATCACAAAATAATTATGAAAAGATATCAATGCAAAGAAAACACTAGAGCATACAAGTTTCACCAAGACAATTCCTATTTAATTCCAATTATTCACTAACATTGCCTCCCATTCATGTAGTAAAACGAAAATTCGTAATTTTTCTAATATCCCTTCTGGGGATGCTACTAAAAATATTTCTAACATGTAAATTCTCAATCGCTAATGTGAATCCCACCATCTTAGAAATTCATTAAGTTCTTTAATTTTTCTAAAATTGCTCTCGCAAGTCGTATTATTATCTCTCGATGTTTTACGCACCTTATACTTCCTTTTATTAGAAACTATTCCTAAAAATCTCCGTGTGGGGTTTTAATTTAGGTTTTTAATTCAATTCAATAAGTGATCAGTTTATTGAAAGCATTAAGAATAATAAAAGAAACACATTCATGAATGGAAGACTCTTAGTGAATAAACTTCATTGAAAGAAAATAAATAAAATCAAATATTCATGTCTTGGCTACACTTGTAACCCTAGTCTAGAAATTTAGAACATAATTGAAAAGAAAACATAATGATAATAATAATTAACATATGAAATTTAGAAAAGAATAAAACGGTTTGGGGAGTTTGAAGTTGAACTCCGTTCTTGAAGGAATCATTCTCTCCTTCGTAGAGTCGTCTTCTCTCTTATAGCCCCTACTATAGGAAACACGGCACCAACAAATAACCGATTCTATTAGCAAACTCCAATGAAGCTCAAAAAAAAAAATATTGTGTACTGAACTTCACAAACGAAAACCATCCAAAAAGATATACTAAAATTCGAGCTCATATAACTCTTTACCATATCTTCTACAATTGACAGGAAAAAAAACAATCTAAACAAGATATCAAGAAATCCGTAGGATAAAGGCCACACACACACAAAACATATATTACGGATGAAATAAAAAACCAAATACTAAACAAACCAAATGATAACCTAAACTAATTGGGATAAAATTACCATTATTACAAATGAGAAATGAAAAAATCCACAAGCGAGACACTTGGAATTGTTTGAAAAAAAAAAAAAAAAAAAAAAAAGAAGTAGAAAAAGAGTTTCTTTACTCTGATAATATATTTGTTACTGTGTGTGAAAAGTCAAACAAAAACTATCCACAGTCTCTCAACACTTTAAAAATAAATAAATAAATAAATAAATAAATAAAGGTTCACTCAATCGCAATAGAATACTAGAGATGGGTGGCCGCAACATTAAATTGCCTCCTTATTTTTGCAGGAAAAAAAAAATCCTCCTTATTTGTTTCATTCCCCATATATTCTTCGCTAATATATAGATATTACAGGTAAGTTTGTGTTGTCTTTATTTATTTTAAGGAAATTTCTCTAGTTTTTTTTTTTTTTTTTTTTTGAGAATATCTATATTTTTTATTTATCAGCTGTCGGATCTACATTAAATATGGTCAAAAATTAAATTAAATTAAAAAAATAATACAGATCTAACGACCGATAAATAAAAAATACTAGTATTTTTAAAAAATAAAAAACACCAGTAAAATTCTCATATTGTCATAAACAAAAGTTTGTTCGAGTGTGAGTGACATATAAGATAAAATGTAGTCAAAATTAGGGTCGTCTCAAGCCTACAAGACATGTCCTTTGGTCAACATCCGGAAAATTTATTAATTGCAACAGCTAGACAAGAATGGAAATTTAAGAAATATGACCTCATTATTAATTTATTAAACAAGAGGGAGAATTGAGGATGACGAGGACACTAATGTGGTTGGGGTTGTTACAAAGTTAAAGCTACCCATATGATCATTCACGAAGGGTTTTATCCATTATAAGCTCTGCCTTTTAATTGTTGAATAGTGGAGGGAAAAAAACAGCAATATCAATTCTTGATCATGCAATCTTATTCAACTTCTAATTTTATCCTTGAAAAACTGGGAGACTGGAAACTCATAGTTCTAATTGTAGATTCAACTTTGATTTGAATTAATTTAGGTCACCAACCTGTAGCGACACTGCTACATAAAATGCAAATCCTTGTTTTTGGGTTAAGCTAGCTAAACTATTGTCATTGTTTTAGTTTAAAGGAAACTCTTAGCATAGCAAATGAAATACTTAAATTGGGTCCGTTTGGATTGCAGATTCAAAAATATAATGGTTTGAAATTTTTTGGTTTGAACTATAAAGTCTGAAAAGTGTGGTTTGAAAATCACTCTAAAACGTGCAATAAAGCACTTAAATTTATGAGGTGCTATAAGTTCTAAAATGGGTGGTTTTGATTGGTCAAGAAACATTCAAAACTCCATCTCCAATTGTAAGGCCGAACACCATTTAGAGCTTGGCTCATGAATTCAAACCACATGAGCCCGACCGACTAGGGACAATGCGGCTATTTTTACTTAACTATGGATCTATATGAGCTTCATAATTATGCAAATCTTGTCGTGAGATCTACATATTGATCAACAGGGGAGGATGGCAATCTAGTCATACAAAAATACTTGTAAAATCGATATTTAGAATCAATTTTTGGGTAATTCTTTCGCAAAAATAAGCCAAAGGTTAAAAAAGGACTAAGAATTACCTCACGTTTTATGCTACTTTGTAACAAAAAAAAAAAAAAAAAAAAAAAAAAAAAAAAAAAAATCTTTTTTCATATTGTCACCAAATGCATTCATATAGCAGAAATGTTAATTTATTTTGAGACTTCTTTCCAGATTATTTCTAAACAAGGCCTTGAAATGTTTTAATTAATTTCTATTATGTTTTTTTTTTTTTACGCGGTGTAGGGTCTATAGCACCTGCTATATTAGGAAAAAAAATATTAAGATTCGAATAATAAATTAAACACACACACTCACGTAACCAACCACTTGAGCTCTATTTTCTACTTTAATATGCTATATGCTAATTTATCTTTAAAACAGATACCTCACATTGTTTCTAATCCACTTCAGAACATGGTGGAGCCACTAAAGTAATTCCTTATGCAACTTACAAAGCGTTAGAATTTCATTGCCATAAATTCCCTTTAGGATAGTCGTTAACAGCGACAGAAAGTAGGTCCTACACATTGCCATCATTTCAAATAGACCTGCATTTACATTTTCTAGCCATTTGGATTTGCAGATTCCACCTAAAAACTTCTGCTTACTCTTTAGGTTAAAAAAAAAAAAAAAATTGTGTCGTTTGTATATAGCATATTGGTTAGCCAACAAAAACAAAATACAAAGCTACCACCTTTTTGAGTAGCTGAGAATGTAATTGCCCTCACATTTTCCCATTGTATTCTTAACTGCAACAGTTATGTCACTATGGCATGTTTATGATCAACAGCACAACATGACCCTTGTGTCCGAGACTTTTCCCCGACTAACCCACAGGATCATGCAAAGCGCCCCCTCCACACAGACTGGGTAAATCTCGGGCCTTTGACCCGCGGGCGTGTCTCAAGGAATTGATAACAATCAACAGGAATCAAACCTTAGACCTAGTGCTTCTTGAGGCACTAAGTCCAAGTGATTCACCACTGACCCTATTAGCTATGAAAACTTTAACCAATCCCAGGCACATTTACCATCCTACGAACACACTAAATTGTCAAGAGTTGAGCAACTAACAATAATTAACAGAAAGCAAGAAAGTCAAATCAATAACAAAGAGTATGAAAGAGGACGTGAACTGCATTGACATTTACCCATAACAGAAAAGGATATAAGAAAACAGAGGAAAAAATTTACTACACTTTGAACAGGGTTTGTACATCAAGCAAGTTTTCTTCAACTCAACAAGAAAAAACCAAGTTGCGGGGTCTGGTCAGTCCAGTTAATTACAACAACATAAATGGTAGGACTACTCGACTTATACTACAATCCACTGCTCCAGACTGTTCTATTACCTGGCACAAGTCAGTATGTCCACTCAATCACCAGTAACTTTTTGTCGGCTCAAATCTAATGCTTACTTCAAACGTACAAGAAAAGCTTGTAAGAAAGAAAAAGGAAAAGGAACCGACATTTTCATCAAGAATTTCGTTTAGATCTTTGTGAAGAACTTGAGAACCATGCTACAATACCTTGTCAAATTCAAAAATTATCTTCTGTATAAATACTTTGAAAGAGGGAACTTAAGGCTCCTTGCTACCTGCAAACTCCCAAACGAAATTCATAATAAAAAAGACGTGTAAAACGCATAAAAAATGTTAAAACTCTAGCAAAATAGTAAGACTTTTAGTACGTGAAGCAAATATTACCTTCAAAGCCAGATCTTCACATATTGTAGATCGGTATCGAGTTGAGCCCTCTAGCGGGCAGCTTCCTCCTTTGACAATAAAGTTGGCATTGCATAAACTGGATAGTTGCAAGAGAACGTCAGACATGAGGCTATTGTCGTAACCTTGAACTCCGAGACCATCATTTCCTTGTTCTTCCTCTTCAAGTAAACCTTCTGCTAATGATGTAATACACTGAAATATGGCTAACAGTCTCTCCAATGGAAAAGTTCCAGGTCCTCTCATAAGTAACTCCTGTTCTACTGCTTCCTTCTGTTCCAATGATTTCTCAGATGGCCTGAGCATGAAGAACAATTTTCAAGACAAAATTAATGTTACAAGGGGTCGATATAAATACAAGATGACAAAAATGAGAACCTAGATTATACAGAAATTCTCAAATATGAATAACTGCATTAAGTTCCATGAAGTGATAAAATGATATAAAGAAGCAACAAGCTGGCACAATCATATTTGTCAATATTTTTTAACAGAACTGAATAGCATAAGTCCAAATACTAATATCAGAAAAAGAAAAATTACTGCAGCTGTGGTTCTTACTCAAGCTTCCATATAAAGCAGAAAGCTCAAGATAAGTACCACCATCTCTGTTGTGCGGTTACAAAAACTAAAAGGGAATTTTTATTGTTCATATCCAAGCAAAACACAGAATATCTGCTTGCTTTGCTGAAGAGCTTTTGCATATAACCTTCAATCATAAAGGTACAAACATTATAAAAAGTCAAAACACCGAACATATACAAAAGGTATGGTTTTTATTTTTACCAATTAGATTTTATGAGAATGCAGTTCTTTTAAGGAATTTAAAGCTTCATACTTGAATCCTATTTCAGTGGAAAGCTAACTAAATAACTGTATGACATGTGCTTCATTGATATATTAATCTAAAAATACGATTCCTAAATGCACGTACTTCCTCTTTCGCTTCTGATTGTCAGAACCCCCAGTAGAATCAAACAGTGATGCATCAAGAGTAGCCGGGTTTCTTGAAGCAAGGAATGCTGAAAGAAGAAGATACTTGGCAGAAGTGGACATATGGAGATCTAATTGATCAATAGCTTCAAAACCTCCCGATCTTTTTGTGCCACTTTTCCACCTTGCCTCCTTGGTGGCCCCAACTTTACTAGAAGGCTGAGATGAAACTTTAAATATATCATTCATAGATGGAGGAATATGTGGTTGAAGATTACTAAACAACCTTCGTTTCATTTCTTCATTGGGAACTACTCCTGGATCACTTAAAGGCTCGCAGTACTTCTTATATAATTGTGAAAAGGCGGTAGATAATTCATCTACCCGTCTAGTAATACGGAAGAAAGGCCTAAGCACAACCCTGTCAAAAAGAGAAGAACACGTTCATTGATATCTAGAGATAAAGCAAAAAACCAGTAGAGAGGGAAAAAAAAGCTAAGATTCTTACTCTAAAAAGGATGAATAAAGCTTCTTGTTTTCTTGGTTTCGCAAGAAGATTTGACGAAGATCATCTTCTGAATAATCAGAAAAATATAAAGGGGTAGGCTCCACGTAACCCATATTTGAGTAATATGTATCAGGTGAAGTATTGCTAATGAAGATCAGACCTAATTCTGGCATTTTTAGAATATCATAGAGATTAAACAAAAATGGTAATATGGTAGAACTCTTATCCCACTCTCTAACAAGCTCCAAATTGTCAAATATCAAGTAGACCATATTCCCATTAGCTCGCTTGTCTGATTTTTTAGAACCAGATTTTCCTGAATTCCCCCGAAGACTAGTCGTGACGCTAACCAATGCTTCACAAAGAAAATTAACGAAATCAGATGGCCTTTCGCAGCGTTTTGCGCTCGAATAACCATTAGCCTCATTCTTCCTGTGAAGCAACAGCTGGTTCAAAACAGATTCAAACAAGATTCTTGGATTATAACAGTTAAGGCAACTCGAATAAACAAACGGCCGATTAAGATGCCTAAATATCTGCAGGGTGATGCTCGTTTTCCCAGTAGAAGTGCCTCCATAGATAAAGAGAGGAACCATGGGGCAATTCACAGGACCCAAAATATGCATAAGCTCTAGAATCTGTATTTTTCGACCTGGGAAACTAGATAGCACATCATCCAGGCTAATGGGTTTCTCTTCCTCTCCATACAAAAGGTCGTTTAGACTTGGAAGGTTTGTATCACTTGCTTTAGTTTCAACTGAATTTTTCAAAACGGCAGCTGAAGAGTACCTTGTTGTTCTTCTTGTAATTTGTGGGCTTTCCTCCTTGCCCATTTCTTTACAAGAAAAAAAGGATAATAAGAAAAAACCTAACAACCACATTTAGAATGAAGAATATAGACATTAAAATTACAAAGTTCAAAAGTACATAGTCGAATATTGTGGCCATATTGCATAAAAATCAAACATTTCACAACACCATAATCATACCAATTTTCAACAAATATGATACTAATTTCACCAATCTCACAAATATGAACTTCGAACAATAACCAACTAATTACAACAACCCAATTTATATCAACTATCAAATAATCAAACTAATATCAATATTCTAAAGAGAGTAAAATAATCGACAAAAAAACACAAATAGCTAAACATACAAAAGAATTAACATAGCAATTTTCATCAATAGCAACCAAAAATCACAAATACTATGCATTTTCAACAGTCAAACAAATTCCAAAAACATCGATCAAATATCAACAAAAATCCACAATGAAACGAATTCCATAAACTAACTTCAATATATATATATATATATATATATATATATTATTCAAACACAAAACTTCAATAATCTATCAACCCCTACTTCAACTACAAACAGAAGTGACAAACACAATTGAATCTCTTTTCATTCTTATAGTCAACAACCGCAAGCTCAGGCGTAACCATAACAAAATCCCCTTCTCCTAGTCACCCTACTGTTTTCTGTTTTCCCCAACGACAATTTATTATCTCCATCGTTCCCACTCCTCAATGTCATATTTTCATCTTCACAAGGTAAAACCATTTTGCAAATTACATTTACAACAACCACATAATAACCCAAATGGGGAAACTCAACCATAACCATTATTAACCAATGCGCAAAGATTAAAATTCCGAAGCAACCCATCTTGGGATTTGTAAAGTCTATGAAATCTCCGAAAGGAACCATCATAGAAGCAAAGGAAAATGAACAAGTATAGCAGAAACGCTCAAATACCCTAAACGATTTGGAGTTTCTAACCACAAAATCACAACTTCAAACAGAAATTACCAAAAAAAAGAAAACAAACAGAAAACAACCATGGAGAAGATTGGCTTACAGGTGGTTTGAAATCCGCTCGAAAGGAGGGCTGGCTACGTTGCTCGCGACGGCAGAAAGACCGAGGGGCCGAGGGACTGATGCGCGCTCTTTTTTTCTTTTCCCCCCCTCAAAAATGGGACTTTTTCAGCCAGTAACCTCCAATTGAAACGCCTTCTAACTAATGGGGAACCATCTAGATCTGTTGCTTTGTTGAACGGGGTGGCGATGGTGCGAGCGCGTTCGTCGGAGAGTTTCCAACGCCGGAGTTTTGACAGATGCTACAGAGGGGTGTTCGTTCACCGTGGGAAGGTGGGAAGGCGGGTGAAAGAAGAAAGAGCACGCAAGCAGAAGAACGAAGAGAATATTTGATAAAAGAGACCGAGAAAATCAGAATTTGAGGAAATATGCCGGTTTTTTTTATAACAAAAAAATGATGGCGTGTATCTCACGTGGTAAAAAATGAGTCTTATTAATCTCAAAAAATGGGTCATTTTTAAAAACTTAAAAATTCTCAAACACTCTCGACCGACTCTCTCTTCGACTGACCCTCTCTCTTCCTCCCACCTGACCGAATCCTCTCACGACCGACCACCAGCAGTTCTCTCTGATCACCTCTCACCGACTGCTGAGGCAGAACTTCCGATCTCTCTTGTCTCGGTCGACCGACCACCTCACCAAACACCAACGGTTATCAAAAACCGACCACCCTTCGCACTAAAACCGACCAAAAACCGACCTCCCTTAACACTAAAACTGACCAAAAACCGATCCCGACCACTAAAACCGACCCCGACCACAAAAATTGACTAAAAACCAGCAGCTTTTAGAAGTAATGGCATCACAAAACGACTCTTCCTCAACTAAAACGGTCATTTCCCGAACACACGAGGCAACGGAATCTACTGAGGTAATATTCTTATTTGACATTTTCTTATATATTTTTTTTTGCAAGAACAAAAACTTAATATAAGTAACATTGGTCTGTTCAAAGTCGGTTTAGGTTCTGGTCTGTTTGCAGTCGGTTCTAGGTCCGTTTAAAGTCATTTCTGGTGGTCGGTTCTTAGTCGGTTCTGGTTGATCATGGTCGATTTTGGTCAGTTCTGTATGTGGTCGGTTCTTGGTCGGTTGGTTGGTTTTGGTCGGTTCTGTTCGGTTTTTAATCGGTTCTTTCTGCTTGGTCTGTTCCTGTCGGGATTTTAGGTCGGTTCGGTCGTGTCATGGTCGGTTCTGTCATTTTGGTCGGTTCTGACCTGTATTTGTCTTCTTTTACAGTATGACCTCCCAAAGTACAACACTGGTGAACTTCCTGGGATCGGACATCTAAAGACGTTAATGGATCCTATACGGGAGTATTTCCCAGTGAAAGTGACGATGAAATCAAAGATTGAGACGTTGAAGGTAATTAGGCAGAGTCTAGACTCCGAGACAGAAATGCCAATTTTCAAGGAGTCTGCCTTCGGACATTTTATTTCAATGTCTGAAAATATGACATATTGTGGGGTGTTGACACACTATCTGCTTTTAAGGCAGATAGAAACAAGAAAAAGACATGAGTTGTGGTTCATGGTTAATGGAACCGCAACTCGGTTTGGAATGAGGGAATTTGATTTAATAACTAGATTGAACTGTGGGGAATCTCCTGAGCCAGACGTGATCTTGAAAGCTTCAAAGAGTAGAAGATTATTGGAGCATTTCAACTCCCCCGTAGTACTTGTTGCAACTTGCTCACGAGGATAAGATAAAAGGTAGCGATAAGGCAAAGATCGCTATCATTTATTTTTTAGCACAAGTACTATTATCTGGGGACGAGAAGATGACCGTCTCACTGGATTGGCTGTCTTACGTTGACGACTTAGAATTCTTCAACAGCTATCCATGGGGCAAGGTGTCTTTTGAATGCACTCTGCGGGCTCTGAAGAAGAACTTGAGAGACAAATACCAGAAATGGGTTCGGAAAGGACGCAATAAGAGCGTCAAGGAAACCTACTCAATATGCGGGTTTCCTTGGGCCTTCCAGGTATGTCATACAGTTTTGTTAATAATTTTTCATGCATTATAGTAAATAATATCATAATTGGTTTACTAGACTTTAAAAAATTGGTTTAACGCAGGTTTGGGCATTCGAAACGTTTCCAAGCATCGGCGCCACGTTTGCAAAGATGGTTGAGGGACGTCTTCCCAGAATGCTCAAATGGGAGCAACGCCGAGTGTCATTGGTCGAGGTTAGACAGATAGATGACCTCATGCACAGTGGCGAGGTAAGGGTTTGAATACAATGTTTTTATAGGTGTTAATTTTACAAAATCGGCATATTTGTTTTTTTCTACAATATGTTTCTACCTAAATAATCATTGAATGTATGTTTTTTTAATGTACAGGGAATGACCGTATTTTCGCCTTTATCCCAATCGAGGAGGAAATGAATAGTATGTGCATGAGGTCGTATATGCCTTATGCCGACCAAGAAGATGCTTGATTGACCAGCTTGCATCAATTTTGGACTCGTGCACAAATGGTCCATGTCCATAAGCAAGCCCCAAACAATTGGCTTTCCAACTACTTCCCCAACAACAACAAAGAACTTCCCAACAACAACAACAAGAACAACAACAACAACAAACAACAACAACAACAACAACAACAACAAAGAATAACACGATGGTATGTCTATTGACCAACAAGTTGACATACTCTATCACAAGTTGATAGAGTACAATGGTAGACATTTTGAAGCCATCAATAGGAGGCTAGACTCGCTAGACCAATCCGTTTGGGAAATTAGGGTCAATCTAGCGGGTCTAGCAAAACAACAGCTACAGCCAGAGCCTAAGGTAGAACTTGACCCTCAGGTCTTGTGATAGAGTACAATGGTAGACATTTTGAAGCCATCAATAGGAGGCTAGACTCGCTAGACCAATCCGTTTGGGAAATTAGGGTCAATCTAGCGGGTCTAGCAAAACAACAGCTACAGCCAGAGCCTAAGGTAGAACTTGACCCTCAGGTTCAGCCAAAGCCTGAGGCAGAACTTGACCCTCGTGTTCAGGTTTAACCTCCCTCGTGTTCATACCAAAGCCAGAGGCGAAACTCAACCCTCCCTTTTCAACAAAAGGCTCGGCATGAGCAAACGTGGTTTGCCGGAGTTTCTTCAAGGTTGTTTTAAGAGGCCCAGCGGTATATGGACTCACCTTACACAATCCCTGCGTAATGTGAGGAAGAAGGGTGGACCTTTTTTTTGTTGAGACCTTCAACAAATGGTTTGCTAATCCTACTACGGACTCTGAATCGGCCTTGGAGATTGGAGGAAGGACTTCTTCCAGGTCCTCTTGAAGCCAGGTGAATGGCTGTTTAATGATGTAAGTAATCACAACATATTTTCTAAATTCTTGTCTTATTTTTTATACCATTATCATTATACTGAATTAAATTTTTTATGACTTATAGCAAATTGACGAGGCATCGGGTATTCTATCAATTCGGAGGTCAAGGGCACCTGAAGGGCAGTTCATTAAGGATATTGTCATCCTAGATGATATATTTTGCCAAAAGATGAGAGCGCGATACTTCACCAACAAAAAGAAATTGGCAACTTATACATTTGATGACGACCTGGATGAATATGTCCGTGGAGAGAAGCGCATAATTGGCCAGACATGGGATGACGCGAAGGGCTTCACTTTGCCTCTAAACATTCGGATGAAGCATTGGGTCGCGCTTTATGTTGATTTATCTGAATGCAACATAAAGGTGTATGACTCAAATGATTTGATGTACAATTCACAATGCGAAGAGAAGGGAGCCAATCGCTGTCATGATTCCCATGTTCTTGAAGCACACAGGTTTATTCAACCATTTAGGCGATAAACTTGAGTGTGCATGACCAATCATTCGTGTCAAGGGGTTGTTGCACAACGAAAGATCAGGCGACTGCGGACTTTTCACTTACAAATTTATTGAATACCTTCTCCGCATAATCCCATTAGAAGACCTCAAAGAAGAAAACGTTGAAGCTTATCGGCTTGAACTCGCCATCCGAATTTGGAGCGAGTTCAAGATGAAGAAGCCCCTTAGTCTAGGTTTATGAAATGTTGTTTGTTTTTGTTGTTGTAAAATAGAAACATAACATTGTTTAACATTGTTTTGGTTGTTGGTGTTACAATATATTTATTATTGGCATTGAGTTGCATTTAGAATTTATCATATTTAATAGGTTATTTTGGCTATGGAGAATCTTATATTTTATGGAGAAATGCTGCCCAAATTTGTGTGTATGTCTTTTAATTTTTGTTTTTGAAAACTTTGAATCAAAACAGACCAGAGAGGTCTGTTCTGCGCAAAACAGACCACTCTGGTCGGTTTTGCTAGGTTCGCGTACAGGGGCCATGCCCGGGCGCGCCCAGGAGCCCCCGGGCACGCCCAGGGCCCCCCGTGGCCTCGCGCGGCCTGTGCAAGTGCAAGGGCCACAGCCGGGCGCTCGCAAGGGCCATGCCCAACCAGAACCGACTAACATAAAGGAACAGACCAACAACCGACAAAAATAGAAAGAACAGACCAGAACCGACCAAATGGCAAAAACAGACCAGAACCGACCAAGAACCGACCACGAAAAAAATTTATAAGAAATTATAAAACATATCTTTTTTCATAGTCTTTGGACTTCTTGAGTAATACTAAACTTTTTAGTTTGTACAAGAAAAAAAAATTGGTTAGAAATGAAAAAAACCTAGAACATACTAAGAACAGACCAAGAACAAACCACGGAAAAAATTTATAAAAAATTATAAAACATATATTTTTTCATAGTCTTTGGACTTCTTGGGTAATACTAAACTTTTCAGTTTGTACAGGAAAAAAAATTAGTTAGAAATGGAAAAAACCTAGAACAGACCAAGAACAACCAAGAACAAATCACGGAAAAAATTTCTAAAAAATTTTAAAACATATCTTTTTTCATAGTCTTTGGACTTCTTGGGTAATACTAAACTTTTTAGTTTGTACAAGAAAAAAAATTGGTTAGAAATGGAAAAAACCTAGAACAGACCAAGAACAAACCACGGAAAAAATTTGTAAAAATTATAAAACATATATTTTTCATAGTCTTTGGACTTCTTGGGTAAATTTTTTGTCTGGTTTTGGAAAAACAGAAATGCACCCTAGGCCATTGGTCCGTTTCTAGGTTTTTTCCATTTCTAACCAATTTTTTTTTCTTGTACAAACTGAAAAGTTTAGTATTACCTAAGAAGTCCAAAGACTATGAAAAAATATATGTTTTATAATTTTTGCAAATTTTTTCCGTGGTTTGTTCTTGGTATGTTCTTGGTCTGTTCTAGGTTTTTTTCATTTCTAACCAAATTTTTTTTCCTTGTACAAACTAAAAAGTTTAGTATTACCCAAGAAGTCCAAAGACTATGAAAAAAATATATGTTTTATAATTTTTTACAAACTTTTTCCGTGGTCGGTTCTTAGTCGGTTCTGGTCTGTTCTTGCCATTTGGGTCGGTTCTTGGTCTGTTCTTGATCGGTTCTGGTTTGTTCTTTCTATTTTTGTCGGTTGTTGGTCTGTTTCTTTATGTTAAAGTTCTTGTTTATGGGCGGTTCTGCCCTTGACGCCTCAACAAAAGAAAGACGGGGCCTGGCAAGGCCCCTTTGGCCGGCCGGGGCCCTGGGCACGCCCGGCGGGGCCCCGGGCAAATGACGGCGCACCAGGCGGGCCCTTGGCGCCCCCGCCCCTCAGGCAGGCGTGGCCCTTGCACGCCGGCGGGGATATTGTCATCCTCGGTGCCCGGGCATGGCCCCCCCGTGCTCCTAGCAAAACCGACCAAAGTGGTCTCTTTTTTGCAATGTAATGCATTTCCGGTCTGTTTGATTCAAAGTTTTCAAAAAAAAAATTAAAAGAATACACACAAATTTGGGCAATTTTTCCATAAAATATAAGGTTCTCCATAGCCAAAATAACCTTTTGAATATGATAAATTCTAAATGCAATTTGATTTGTTTGAAGTTTTCCTAATTAAAAAAAAACCATTATTGTGAAAAATTTGGGCAACATTTCCCCATAAAAATGTAAGCTTCCTCAAAGCCATAATAAGCATTGAATACATTTTGTAACCCATTGAATATAATAATGAGTGTTAATACATTGTAAACAAGAAATTTATATGTCATGATTACATCGGTGCGTTCTTACATTTCTTGTCCATATTGCCCATAGTGTCCATATTGCCCACAACTCACATCGATTCTTTTTTGCTTTGAACTCTTTGGTTGAACTATCTTTGGAAATCGTGAATTTTTTTGGCCTACCCTCTTTGGTTGAACTCATCCGTGGAAGAAGGTGAATTTTCTTTCGTGATTCGAATTGATTCGTATCCCATTTTATCCGCATTAGATAGATTGTCTCAAAGATACGCAAGAGCCCAAACTTTTGTCCTGTAGTATTTTGAGCATAAATCATAGAGTGACATTCTTGCTTCTCTACAACATGATATTGCATGCTCACATGGTATCTGTTTAAGGTCGAACACACGACAAGTGCAACTCCTCGCGCCAATGTTGACAATTACGATTGCCTCTCCACCGTCACTTGAACTCAACAAAGATTAAGTCTTATGGCCGTTAGAAATCCCGCTTTGTTGTGCCTCTCACGAAGAGGTTTTTCCACACTTGGCGTTAATAATGTTTTAGTTTTAGAAGCTTCGACCCGCCTGTTAGTAAACCACTCTGACATCTTCGCTTGTATAAAATTAAAGATGGCAGTGACAGGGTAATCTCGAACATCCTTGAGCATTGCGTTCATTGATTCAGACATGTTTGTGGTCATAATATATATCGATTTCCTTTAAAATGAGCACGAGACCACATTTCAAAACGAACTTGCTCCTGTAGGTATCTAGCAATACTGGGATATCTTGCAGACAACTCATCAAACAAGACAAAAAACTCATCAATGCGGTAGGCCTCAGAGGTTCTAAAGAATAGTGGCAGAACACCGCTACAGTTGAAATTACTCTTGATGTTTTGAGACACATGCCATGTGCAACAACCGTGATGTGCTAATGAATAAACTGTAGATAATGCATTACTTATACTTTGATTCCTATCAGAAATAAAAACTAATTCCTCAGAATCAGTGATAATCACCTTCAAGTTCGAGAAGAACCATGTCCAGGATGCATCATTCTCTGAGTCTATAATGGCCCATGCGATGGGATAACAATGACGTTCACTATCCTGTGCAGTGGCAACTAACAACGTACCTCTAAATTTTCCCTTCAACTACGTTCCATCAACATTGATAACTTTCCTCATGCAACTGAAACCTCGTATACAAGGTCCATATGCTAGGAAAAGATACGTAAAACGGTTCTGTTCATCAAAATGAATATTGTTGATGCTGTCGTGATTAGTAAGAGACACCATATGAAAGTATGATGGGAGCTTAGTGAAGCTTTCTTCGGCCGTACCTCTTACGAGTTGAAGTGCATGCTCACGAGCCTTCCATCCTTTGTAATAACTGAAGGCCGTCCCGAATTCGTCACGGGCATATTTCTGAATTGATTTCGGAACCGGACCCTGTTTGACGCCTATAAATTGGTTTTTCATGCAACTTCCAATAACGGAGTACGTTGCTTGCCTGTGCTTCGCTGAACGCTTTTCTAACGAGCAAGAGTGAACACCATTATACTTGCGGATTACAAACATGTTCGACAGTCTCAATTTGCAGGCTCGGATACGCCACACACATTTTGGATCTACACACTCTACTACAAGCACGTCTTTATTTGATTTTGTTGTTCGAAACTCAAACTTCCCTTTCAAAGCTATTAAATGCAGCTTTTCCTTCAAATCAACCTTACTTGTAAAGTACTGACCAACTTCTAAACTAGATCCGTCACTGAAAGTAGATCCATGAGATTATCCAAACTCAGTCTTGTCCATACAAACTAAAGGACCAGCAACTTCTACTTCATTTAAAATGGTAAGCGGTTGTGGCTCTAGTTGTGGCTGTGACTCTGGTTGTGGTTGTGACTGTGGTGGAATATCATTACGAGTCGAAAACTCATCTGTAGCTACATTACCCATAAAATCACGATCAAAAAAATCATCATGCAGAGGATTTCTCTTAATTTTTACTCCATCAATATGTTCTTCGGGATTGATAAACTTCCCATCCACTATCACGTGTAAGCGGTACCTTTGGGCTATATCCCCGAAGAATAACAAATCATCATTGTCTTTTTATTACAATGGGCAACGATTTACATTTCAAATTCGGTACCCATGATAGCTGCAAAGAATGTTTTTGTCCATCAATTCTGCATTTTCTACAAATCTTATCAACAAAGATTTCGAGAGTATCCTTCTCATCCATATATATGTGATAAGTGCACAAATTTGCACTTTTAATGTTCATAATTGTCAAATTATTTTATCACATTTGTGATTTTAATTTTAAATATTCCTAAATTTAGAGGATTTAATTTTAATCGATTTATTTTATTTTTCAGTTTTAAAAGAAAACAATTTGATTTGGGCTAGTTTACTAAGCATAACCCAAAAGTTGAACCCAAAACAAGCCCAAATTCGACCCAAACCCAACCTTCCGAACCGGGACCAAGAAAAAAAATTTATTTCTAAAAATTTTAAAACATATCTTTTTCATAGTCTTTGGACTTCTTGGGTAATACTAAACTTTTCGGTTTGTGCAAAAAAAAAAATTGGTTTCTTCTCCGAAATGGAAAAAAAATGTCCCGAAACAGGACCTTCTCCCATGGCCCGCGTTCCGCCCGTTTGGAATTCTTCACCCACCAAGAACAAACTCACCAAATAAAGAAAATTTCAAAAAATTATAAAACGTTTTTAGTCTTATTTTCTTTATTATTTTTGTTGTTGATTATTACTTTTATCATGACCCAAAACTCTATAAATAGGGTCATGTTAAGGTGTTTGTCGTTGGTTAGAATTTTTAGCTTAAGTTTAGACACATTTTTCTCTAGTTGGTGAGGTTAGAGAAGAACCTATATGTGAAGTGATCTTGAGTGAATTTTGATTCTCCATTTGTTCTCCAAAGTTTATATATTTGAGTGATTAATTTTCTTCTATCTTCTTCTAATTTCTTATATTGATATATGTTCTTGTCAACTTTTATATAAATCTAGTCACGCTCTTTTTATGTGATTGTTGCATGATACTATATATTGATAGATATTATTTTATGAGTAGTCTTTACTTTGCATTATTGCCAATTGTATATTGTCGCCTCTTAGATTTCTCTTAAGATGATTTTTCCTAATACTAAACGTAAGAATTTTATTCACTCGAATACATTTTAATTCACATGTTCTTCAAATATTTATTTTCCGATTGTTAGTTTGGGATGTGAAACTTTCAATTGAGTAATCTCAAGGATCAAAATTCATTTGGGTGAACCAAGCATATAGGGGAATCTCGACGCCTTACCACTTTTAAATATAATTTTCTCCTATATTTTTCTTTTTAACTTTAACCTCTCAACAAAAATTCCATTCTCTTTTATTTTTACTTTATTATTTATCTCCTAAAGCTTTTTATTTGCTAATCTTTTCTTGTTTAATTTGTCACCTCCTTGTGGATACGACCGCCCTAATCGCGTGCTATCTGCGACCGCTTTATTTTCAACACGCTTTGGGCGTAATCAATCAAATTTTGGCGCTTGCCGGGGAGGTGCGTCAACAAGATTGTTCAAGAGATAATTAGCCAAAGAGGTAGGTACTATTTATCTTTTATTTGTTGTTTGGCACGTTTCCAAAAAAAAAAAAAAAAAAAAAAAACTTTGTCATATTAGTTTGTTGTCGGTCTTTTGTTTCCTGTGTTTGTTAGTTTTCTTTCATTAGTCTGTTAGGTTTTGTTTTGTCTTATTTTGTTTCAAAAAAAAAAAAAAAAAAAAAAAAAAAAGTTTTTTTGACATTTTGTTGCGTTGCTTTACCAGTTATTACTAGTCATGTGCTATTAGTCTTTAATTTATTTTATTCTTTTGAATAGCACGTTTCAAAAAAAAAAAAAAAAAAAAAAAAAAAAAGGCAACACGTTTACAACCAATGGACGTGTTGTTTTAAAAAAAAAAAAATGGACGTTTCAAAAAAAAAAAAAAAAAAAAAAAAAAAATTTGTTGCTGTGTTGTTTTAGCTTGTAGCCAATTTTCATTTCCCGGGTTGTTTGTTAAGTTTTCTTTATTACTTTGTTAGGCTTTCTTTTCATTTATTTTGTTCTAAAAAAAAAAAAAAAAAAAACTTTGGTCGTTTCTAGGCTCTAGCTTTTGTCACGTTGTATGTAGTTAAAGACTCCTGTAGTCATTTTGTCACTTTTGTCGTTTTCAGTTTTATTGCTCCGCCTATTAGTATGTTAGTTGGTTTCACTTAAGTTAGCCTTCGTTCTTTTTGTGTCAGTTTTTGTATAGTTATTTTGTTGAGGATTTGTTCAGTTTTGTCTTATTTATTAGTATTAATTTTTTTTTTTTTCCTTTATTTTATTTATTTTTATAGCATTAATATTCTCTTTTATTTCTTTCTTAATCGTCTATAATTACTATTTAATTTTTCATTCATAAATAGAATTAATTTTTAGGTTGTGACTTTTAGGTGACCAATTTAGATATTAACTTAGGACTCTTAATTTCTCATAATTTGTGTAACCTTAGGTTTTAGAATAGTATTAATTTAGGGTACTAATATCTAACATTTAACATTTCATAAAACACGTCATAAAACTTAATAAAATTTTCAAGCAATTTTGTGGAAATGTTGAAAAGTACAAACTAAGAGAGTTCTGTCTAGGAGACTGGTTCCTGTTAGCGTTCTACGCCACCAGTCTTTCCTGGGAACGTTGCTCTGTCTAGGAGGTTGGTTTTTAAGGAGGCCTCGCCCCACCAATCTTTCCTGGGAGCACTCTTGGGGGTTGCGATTCGCGGTTCCACATTATTGTTTTCTTTGTTCAAAAAAAATTTGGAAAAAAAAAATAAAAATAAAAAAATAAAAAAAGTGAAACGTTGTAAAGTGAATGAATCGTTATAGAGACGAATTAGGGAGATTCGCAATAAGACCGGAGAACCCTAGTGAAGTTTCTTCCCACACGTCTAGTCCTCCCTCGACCCCAGCCTCACTAGGAGTTGCAAATCCTTTCGCGATGGCTCAAAACGAGGAGGTTCAGCAGAAGACGTTGAACGATTATCTTCACCCTACGCGTACGGCCACACCATCATGCATAATGTTTCCCCCTAATATGCCGAATTTGGATTTCAAGCCGGGCATGATCCAACTCTTGCCGACCTTTCACGGGTTAGAAAACGAGAATCCATACGTGCATATAAGGGAGTTTGAAGAAGTGGTGGCCACTTTTCACAACCGAGCTGAAGCCGCGAACTCTGTGCGATTGAAATTCTTTCCTTTCTCTTTGAAGGACAAGGCTAAAAGCTGGTTGTATTCTTTGCGACCTAGGTCTATTGGAAGTTGGGAAGAAATGACGACAGCATTTTTCAACAAGTATTTCCCTCACCATAAGACCAATGGTCTAAAGCGACAGATCTCGACCTTTACCCAGAAGGACAATGAAACTCTGTATCAAGTTTGGGAACGGTTCAAGGATCTGTAAATAAATCCCTCCTCACCATGGTTTCGAGAATTGGCGCCTCGTCGATTATTTCTCAAGGACTCACGATTCGAGGCGCCAATTAGTGGAGATGATGTGCAATGGTGAGTTTCTCAAAAAGGATCCCGAGGAGGCTTTTTGAGTATCTCAATGAGTTAGCCGAAAAAAGCCCACACATGGATGGTCCAAGTGCTACCGACAAAGACCAATAGGTCCCGACCAGGTTGGAATCTATCAATTAAGGGAGGAGGACAACCTCAAAGCCCAAGTCGACTCTTTGACAAGGCAAATCGAGGCCCCTCAAAGGCAAAGAAGGTAGAGGAATCCACACGGTCGCAAGGGCAGAGACACATGAGCCATGCTTTGTCTGTGGTAGGGTGGAACATTTAGCTAAGGATTGTCCTGCTTATGGTGAAATTAGAGGGGTCTATGAGGAGCAATGCAATGCCTTAGGGGCATACAACAAACCCTTCTCTAACACATACAATCCTGGCTGGAGGAACCATCCAAACTTCAGTTGGAGAGATTCCACCCAAGCACAACCATTGGAAGGACAATGGAGAACTGAGCAACAGCCGCAACCACCAAAGGCGTATTCTGCACCTCAATACAATTCTCAACAGCCAATGAGTTCTCTTGAGAACACTTTGCAATCTTTCATGGAGGTGCAGAGTAAAACAAATCGGAAGTTTGAGTCACTATTCACGCAAATGGTGGAAGAAAGTAAAGAAATGAAGAGTCAAATTACGGCCGACAGGAGCTTTGGCTGTTCAAGAACGTGGCAAGTTCTCTTCACAAGCTCACTCAAACCGAAAAGGCCAACATATGGAGCAAACCCCTTGAGGAGTTTGTTTCCACACTTTTGTATCATATTTTTTTTTTCTTTGTTTTGTTTGGTGTGCTTTGTGTGCTTTTATTTTTAGTTTGTTTTTGTGTGCTTTTATATTTGTTTGTGTGTTTTGGTAATTCAGTTCAAGAGGCTCAGCTTAGCTCCAATGTTCATCATCCGTGTTCTCTTTCCTGTCTTCTTCATATTGCATATATTTTTAGACATTGAGGACACTGTCTCGATTTTTTGGTTGGGGTGGTGAGCATATTCATGCGTGAGATTAATTTTTGTCTTGTTGTTATTTTTTGGTCAAAATTTTTGCGAGATTATCTGAGTATGATTCCAAAATGTTCGGTTTGAGTCAGTTTTTGCTATCTTAATTACCAAGAAATGATTTTCAGAGTTCTTTTTGAGCACATGCCAGACCTTGTGGTAAGATGGTTGTTAACACATTTAGTTGAGAAAAATTCCCGAGATTAAGTTTTTATTTTTAGTGAGTTGTGAGAGTTGAGAAAACAGCTTTTTGAACTTTCATTGATCTTTTGAGTTGGTTGAGTCATTATTGGAGCACCATTACTTGACTTGTGACATTTGCTTGAAGGATGATTTCTGGTTAGGAATAATTTTTAGAATTGAGCCATCTGTTGTAGATATTTATCATTTTTCTTCTGTATTTCTTTAACAAAAAAAAAAAAAAAAAAAAAAAAAAAAGAGAGCAAGAGCATCAATTTATCATCAATGTTTACGTAGTTTGGTTGTACTCACGTCTTGTGTCTTTGCATAGCGATAATCAAAAGAATGCCTTACTACATCAAAAAGATCAAATGTATGTTGTCTCTTGCCTCGAAAAAAAAAAAAAAAAAAAAAAAAAAAGAAGAAGAAAAAAAAAAAAAAAGTTTGTGTATATTTGTTTGTATTTTTCGGCTCTTTATGTGTTTGTGAGATCTTCCTTTTGACCAGAATGAAATCCCAAAAGTTTGTTTATGGTTTGAGTGTTGGGTTGTTCCAGATATTTGATTTACCTATCATTTGATCAATGTTTGTTTATTAGTTTGTCCTTAAATTGCCTTCTCTCACTTGAGCGTTGATTGATTGATTTCCAACTCCATGAGTGAAAACCCTTTGCATTAAAATACTTCCGACACCCGTGAGGTAAATGGAGTTGAGACTTTTTCTTGGTGAATATTTCGATGTTATTTGTGTTATGGACTGTGGTAAGATGGATACGGTTTGGTGCACACACACACGACTCTGGAGTTATGACTGAAGCAGTTTTGATAGCATTATCTGATGACTTACTAATATTTGTTTGATTGCTCAGGTGATTCTGCTAGTTTTGATTTGAATTTTCAGCTTGACATGGTTTTTCTTTCGCTTGAATTGCTAGAGACTAGCAATAAGCTGGTTGGGGGTTGTGATAAGTGCACAAATTTGCACTTTTAATGTTCATAATTGTCAAATTATTTTATCACATTTGTGATTTTAATTTTAAATATTCCTAAATTTAGAGGATTTAATTTTAATCAGATTTATTTTATTTTTCAGGTTTTTAAAGAAAACAATTTGATTTGGGCTAGTTTACTAAGCATAACCCAAAAGTTGAACCCAAAACAAGCCCAAATTCGGCCCATCAAAGCCCATCGATTTTGCCTCACCAAAGCCGCCATCGCGGATCGCACGATCCAGCGTGGGCCCCACTCTCACGTTGTTTCCCCACGCCAAAGCGCGCTTTATTTGCACCGCACCTTCCCCGGGCGAGTCTCAAACACCCTTTCGTCGGTATTTTTTCTTCTCCGCGTGGGTCCCAGCGTGCGGCCGCCTCCAGCCAAATTCCGCCATGTGTCCATGCGGGTCCCTTGTCGGCGTCCATTTCTTCTCCCTCCTCTCGGCTTGCGCCCGTGTGTCCGCGGCGATCAACGCTTCATCCTTCTCCGCCCACCACGTGTCCGCCCGTTTGGAATTCTTCACCAATTGATGCGTTTGTGTCCGTTGCTTTGCCGTTTGGAACACTTTCAGCCTCACCGAATCAACTTTTTACTCACCAAATAAAGCCTTATAAATTTCAATTAATTAGGAAAACGTTTTTAGTCTTATTTTCTTTATTATTTTTGTTGTTGATTATTACTTTTATCATGACCCAAAACTCTATAAATAGGGTCATGTTAAGGTGTTTTTTTTGGTTAGAATTTTTAGCTTAAGTTTAGACACATTTTTCTCTAGTTGGTGAGGTTAGAGAAGAACCTATATGTGAAGTGATCTTGAGTGAATTTTGATTCTCCATTTGTTCTCCAAAGTTTATATATTTGAGTGATTAATTTTCTTCTATCTTCTTCTAATTTCTTATATTGATATATGTTCTTGTCAACTTTTATATGAATCTAGTCACGCTCTTTTTATGTGATTGTTGCATGATACTATATATTGATAGATATTATTTTATGAGTAGTCTTTTACTGCATTATTGCCAATGGTATATTGTCGCTCTTAGATTTCTCTTAAGATGATTTTTCCTAATACTAAACGTAAGAATTTTATTCACTTTCGAATACATTTTAATTCACATGTTCTTCAAATATTTATTTTCCGATTGTTAGTTTGGGATGTGAAACTTTCAATTGAGTAATCTCAAGGATCAAAATTCATTTGGGTGAACCAAGCATATAGGGGAATCTCGACGCCTTACCACTTTTAAATATAATTTTCTCCTATATTTTTCTTTAACTTTAACCTCTCAACAAAAATTCCATTCTCTTTTATTTTTACTTTATTATTTATCTCCTAAAGCTTTTTATTTGCTAATCTTTTCTTGTTTAATTTGTCACCTCCTTGTGGATACGACCGCCCTAACTGTGCTACTGCGACCGCTTTATTTTCAACACGTTTGGGCGTAATCAATATGCCAATTAAATTACAATCTGTATGCCACACCCAACAACTTTCAGTCTCATCCCATTTTCCTCCAATGTCAAAGTAAATCCTCCACTGAGCCATTATTTAGATTTTAAAACTGCAAAAATTTAATTAATATAATAATATGTCATTAAACCATACCATATAATGAGAACAAACCAAGAACATACCATATAATAAGAACAACCCAAGAACAGATCAAGAACAGACTAAGAACCGATCAGGCAATAAGAATGTACTAAAAAACGATCGTGTAATAAGAATGTACCAAGAATGTACCATGAATGTACTAGAACCGACTCATGCAATAAGAATGTACCAAACGGACCATGAACCGACCATGTTATAAGAATGTACCAAGAATGTACTACCAACCAACCGACCATGTAATTAGAAATGGACTAAGAATGTACCACGAACCGACCATGTTATAAAGAATGACCAAGAACCACGAACCATCCTGTTTTTTTTTCTAAACCCAAAGGATCTTCATCATATCGATAATGTAAACTAGTCTTTTAACATGTAAAATTACTATTTTAATGGATTTTTAACATTTTTAACTACATTCTCATCTTAAAAACATATGAACAACAACGAAAAACACCACAAAAGATATAGAAAATGAAAGACGTACTTACTAGCTCTTCTTCAAACTTAGTTTTGGACGAGAAAAAAACGTTGAATGGGCAAGATAATAATGTTTATGAGGTTATGCGATGACGATGACTTGAGAAGAGGAGAGCAGAAATTGAAGGCGGCTGGGAGAACAAAATGGCGCGAAATGGAAGGGGAGGAAGAGAAAGAAAACCTAAAAGCATAATTGATCACATGGAATGCTGATGTGGAAGCATATTTAATGACGTGGAATGCTGATGTGTAAGTCGGGTTATTTACTCAATTTATTTTTTTTGTGGTTTATTTACTTAAAAACACATTTTACTTAGACTATTTATACAAGGGGCCCAAGAACGGAAGGGAAGGCAGGAAAAAATAATAATAATAGTCTATTTTTTTTTAAAAAATAAATGGTTTCAATATTCCTTTAATTAATGTATTTAGAATTATAATTTAAAATTATTTTTATTTTATATATTTTTTTATAAAAAAATATTATAAAAAATTATAAATTATTTAAAAGTAATAACGAATATAAAAAAAATATTATAAAAAATTATAAATTATTTAAAAGTAATAACGAATATTAAAAATAAACGTTCATTTTTAAGTGACCAGTCACTTTACCATGTGAGGGGCACTACAGAGTACAATCCCCTACCATTATTCTTCTAATTAAGAGCAATATTATAGGGAGATTGCCTTGGTGTTAAACATCACTGTATAATAGAAAATAAAATACTCAATTTTTGAACAATAATTTAAAAAAAGAAAGAAAGAAAGAAAGTGAGCTTGATTTCTCAAGCTTTTAAAATCTAAAAAACTCTTGATTTGTCTCCCCTTAATATTAAAAACAAAATTAGACTGTGAATAAAGATGACTGCCGGAGATGATGGACGTCGACGGAGGGCGTCATTGGTGGTGGGGGCACCGCCGGAGATGGCAAAGTGACCAGAGAAGTGTTTTCTTTGGTTTTCTTTTGGAGAAGATGACCTTTTTTTTTTTTTTTTTTTGCTTTTCTTATTTATTATTATTTTCTTTTAAGACAAGAGGGCAATTTGGAAAACACAAAGTTTCATCAAATGAGAGAGCTATCCATTTAAAACTTTTACCTTGGGTGATATTGGCTTTGAAAGGATGGCCACTTTAGGTGTATTTTAATATATATAAAAAATGAAGCCGATCGTTATGTAAAATAACATTTATTTATGACGAAAAGGGTTTGTTTTATTTTTAGGTAAAATACCTAAAATAACTCACTTGTTTTGTCAAATACTACTTTTGCCTTATTTATTTTGCAATTACAAAGGATTGTTTTGGGTATTTGAGTAATAAAAGAAGAGAAAGTGGCTTTTGACAGAACACAAGAGTATTTTGAGTATTATCCCTTATTTTTATTATTTGTAAGTTGTAACTGTTTGTTTGTTAGTTTTATTTTTGACTATTTGGCATGTTATTTCTTGATATTTTGGTTGTCACACTTTTAATTTTAGCATTTCGTCTCGAAATTTTTTTATATTGTTTTTATCATTTTGATTCTTACAAGTAAAATCAACAATGATTTCTAAAATTTTAAAAAAGATAATCATGTGTATATCCCAGCATAATCTAAAATGTTTTATAGGAGTTATGTTATATATAAAATTTTCTCATGTTATTATTGAAACATGTTGAAAATTATAATGCAATTTATGTAAAATTTCATTTATTATGTAATAAAAATGTGATTATCTACGTTAAATTTCATAAATTTTTCTACATTTTTATTGTTAGGGATGAAAATAATTAAAAATCAAAAGTTCAAAGAGACTACTATACCAAAATTAAAAGCTCAGTGACAAAAATATTATTATGCTCAAAGTTTAGAGATTAATTGTGCCAATAATCCTTTATTTTTTATCTTAAATTGAAAAAATTATTGAATTTACTTTTTAGAAGGCATCAGTGAATTTTTACCCCTTTGATGTAATATCACCAACAAACAATTGTTAATCCCGCTACCTTCCCAACATCTAAAGAAAGGCAGCGGAAAGAAAAAAAAAATTTTGTATTTTTCTTTTTTTATTGCTAAGAAAAATGAAAGCAATGATAGAAGGATAGAATATTCACCACCAAAACAACCACTAGGATCGAATGCAAAGGATAAAGAGCAAAGAAACCACCACTCTAGAAAGAGATAAAGGCAAAGAAGAGTTTTTCCAGAAAACCAATGTGCAAAACTCTGATTTTTATTTATTTTTTATCACCCATGGGTACATTAAGCGTATAGCTCCCTTTTTAAATAGAGTCAGAGTACAAAGAACAATTAAATGCATAAAGGATAAATCCTATTCTTACTTAAAACAGAAAAGAGAAACTAAATCATACTAAAAACAGGAAATCACAAGAAAGGGAAACAACAGAAAAGGGAAACTAAAATTAGGAAAATTAAAAAAATGAAAGTTGACTGAAACTTGATGACTACTCTAAGTTGGCGGCAACTCTAGGCCGTGTTTGGAATTAATTTTAAAATTAAAAAAAAATTAGAATGCAAAAAAATTAATTAAAAAATTTGAGAAAATTAAAAAAATTAATACATGATTTTTAGGTATTAATTCAAAAAACGGCATTATTTTTTTATGTATATAAAAACAACACGATCATTTATGTATTTTTTATGATTTTCTCTATTTTTCACCTTTAAAAAATAAAATAAAATAAAAACGACATCAAAATATTTTGAAATTTTGTAGACACGATCATTACATTTTTCTGAGCATGCCTACAGAAAATGACCTTAAAAAAAACGCTGTCAAAAAACCCCCAGCATGGCGCCTAAGGGCCGGGATTGGTCAAAAATTCACATTTATTTATGTTTTGTATTTTAAAATTAATACATGATTTTTAGGAATTAATGTAAAATGTGGCACTATTTTTTAATGTATATTCTATTTTTTATGATTTTCTCTATTTTTGGCATTCAAAAAATAAAACAAAATAAAAATGAAGTCAAAAACTTCTAAAATTTTGGAAGCACGAATCCCTACATTTTTCTAAACATGCATGGAAAAAATGACCTCAACAAATAAAAATAAAACGCTGTCAAAAAGTCACGACTCGCCCAGTGGGGCGTCCAGGGGCCGAAATGGGTTAAAAATTTACATTTTTATTTATGTTTTACATTCTAAAACTAAAACACAATTTTTAAGAATTAATGCAACAAACGGTACAATGTTTTGATGAATATTCTATTTTTCAGGGTTTTCTCTATTTTTCACATTTGAAAAATAAAATAAAATAAAAATGATGTCAAAAAATTTTGAACTTTTGCAGATACAATCCTTACCTTTTTTTTAGCATGCCTGCAAAAAATGGTCTCAAAAAATGAAAGAAATAAGCTGTAAAAAAGCCCCCGGCCCCACAGAGTGGGCCGCCTAAAGGCCGGGATTGGTCAAAAATTTTCATTTTTATTTATGTTTTGCATTCTTAAAAGTAATATATGATTTATAGGAATTAATGCAAAAAAAGGCACCATTTTTTAATGTATATTATTTTTTTTTTATGATTTTCTCAATTTTTCCCCTTTGAAAAATAAAATAAAATAAAAACAACTTCAAAATATTTTGAAATTTTATAGACATGATCTTTAAATTTTTTTGAGCATGCTTGCAAAAAATGGCCTCAAAGAATAAAAAAAGAAAAACGCTGTCAAAAAGTCCCAGCGTGCGCAATGTGGTACCCAAGGGCCGGGATGAGTCAAATTTCACATTTTTATTTATGTTTTGCATTTTAAAATTAATACACAATTTTTAGCAATTAATGTAAAATGCAACACCATTTTTTTGATGTATATTCTATTTATAACACCCTGAAGAATTAATTGAGATTAATTAAGATAATTAAGATTATTAGTATGCCTAATCCGATTTAATTAATTGAGTTTAAATAATTCCAAGGTATTTAAATTATTCACAGTAATTTATTTTAATCCAGAAGTGTGTATGAGTGCATTTCTGGACTATCATTTTTAAATGTTGTGACACATGTCCATTTTTCCTTTTCTTTTTCCTTTTCTTTTCTTTTCCTTTTTCTTTTCTTTCTTTCCTCTCCTTCCTTTTGCCCGTGCGTTTCTCTCTCTCTTTCACTCTCACTCTCCCGCTCACTCACTCTCTCTTTCTCTCTCATTTCTGTCTCAAATCGAACGAGTTTTGAGCCAAAGAGTGATTTCAAAGAGTTTTCAACATCAAGAGAAGGATTCAAGGTAAGATTACTGAAAGAACCTCTCTTGAATTTCAAGTTTTTCGGATTTAAAACTTACTTTTGGTTCAAAACGGATTTTGATGATTTTCGAGTAAAACTAGAGTAGAAATTGGAGATCTTGGGTTATTTGGACTTGTTTTAGGACCTAGAACCTGGATCTAGTGGTTGCCCTTGAGATTTTGTGAATTGGGACTGAATTTGCAGGTTTTTGAATTGATTTCCGTGAGTTTTCGTGAACTGGAGTTCTCCACCGTTGACCGCATCGGTCGACCGGATCTTACTATGGCCACCGGCCGACCAGTCCGGTCGACCGGATGCACACCACCGGCCGACCGGTGGTGATGCACTTCTCTGTCACTGGTAGACCGGTGTACACGGGGTTTGACCCTGTTTGGCCTGAAATTGTTGCTTTGACCCCTGTTTCCGGGGAGAACCCAAATTAGCTTCATTTGGGGACTTGGGATGAAAGGATTAGCATCTTTAATCCCTAATTTGATATTTAAAACCCTTGGAATGAAATTTGAAACATGAAAATTTATTAGGGCACACTAATTGGAAAATCTTGGTATATGATTGAGATTTGATTACTTTAGGAATGAGAATTGATCCTAAAGTGTGATCTTGTATCAGTGATCGCTGAGGATTCAGACTGAAGGGGCTTGAGGAAGCGGAAGCCGGAAAAGGCAACGCTAGTCCCAGGTTTGATTGTGCGAGGTAGGATTTCTATCCCTCTTCTTTGTGAGCCTGTTTTCAAAAATGGTTTTGGCCTTGAAAATGTTTTAAAGAAAGGGATTGGTTTGCGAAAGAAAAATATTTTAAAAACCATGGCTTGTTAGTTTATGGAAATCCTTGGCTTGTCCTGTCCATGGAATCCATAGCTTGTCTAGTCATGGAACCTCATGGCTTGTCCAGTCATGGGGCCCGCAGCTTGAGTAGTTCGTGGGGTCATATGAACGATTTCATAATGTTAAACGGATGATTTCTTAAGATAAGAGATCTTGTGAACTGGTAATAGAGTCTATTACTGTAAGCCTAGATAGGATACGGAGAGTGCATCCTCGGGGGCAGAACCCGAAATCGGTCCGAGTAGGCGAGGCACTTGGTGAGGTAAGTAATTTGCACTAATTACTTACTGAAGCTTGTAATACGGTTAGTTTCTGTTATATTTTCTTTGAGAAAAAGGATGTGAGGTTCCGACTGTTCTGTCGGGACTGAATGTCTTATTTTATTTATTTATTCATTTACGCACTCTTTTATTTTAAGTATTTTAAATTATATCATACTGGGCCTTTCGCTCATGTTTCAAATGTTTAAACCCCTCCCAAGAGATTCGAGGAGCGGTGCATCGTAGTTGAGTCGTGCTACGAATCGAGCAAGAGAGGATCGCGTTCATCCTCTGTTATAAAAATGTAAGGAATTGAGAAAAGTTATGTAAGTTTATTTAATATTTGGATTTACTAGACTACGATTGATATCTATTGTAATGATTATTTACATGAGCATGTATGTACGATACTATATGTCCTGTGGGGTGGAGCCCTGTGTGTCAGAGGCTCCTGGATTATGTGATTTATTTGTATTCTAATGCAGCTAAGTGTGGGACCCGGTTAGGGGATTTGCTTTATTAATCCCTAACCGAGCTCCACGTCACCCACCCCGTTTGGGGGCGTGATACTATTTTTTTATGATTTTCTCTATTTTTGGCATTTGAAAAAAAGAAATAAAAATGAAGTCAAAAAATTCAGAAATTTTGGAGACACTATCCTAACATTTTTTCTGAGCATGCTTGCAAAAATGGCCATAAAAAATAAAAAAATAAAAACGTTGTTAAAAAGCCTTGACCCGCCTAATGAAGTGCCCAGAGCCAACATGGGTAAAAAAATCACATTTTATTTATATTTTACATTCTAAAACTAAAACACAATTATCAGCAATTAATGCAACTAATGGCACAACAAAATAAAATAATCCTTACATTTTTATTTATATTATATTTTTTTTCTAATTTTCTCTATTTTTCACCTTTGAAAAATGAAATAAAATAAAAAAGAAGTAAAAAAATTTTGAAATTTTGCAGATATGATCTTTACATTTTTATAAGCATGCTTGTAAAAAAAAGTACGTCAAAAAAGGAAAAATGAAAAACACATCAAAAAAAAAAGTTCCCAAGAACAAGAATGGGGCGCCAGTAGAGGGTGGATAGGTGAAAAATTTACATTTTTATTTGTGTTTTGCATTCTAAAATTAATACATGATTTTTAGGAATTAAAGCAAATAATGGCACCATTTTTGATGTATATTCTTTTTTTATGATTTTTTTTATATTTTTCACTTTCAAAAAATAAAATAAAATAAAAATGACGTCAAAATATTCTAGAATTTTGTCGACACGATCCTTACATTTTCCTGAGCATGCCTGCAAAAAATGGCCTCAAAAAATGAAAAAAGAAAAATATTGTCAAAAAGTTGCCGACTTGTGTAGTGGGACACCCCGGGACTGAGATGGGTCAAAACTTCACATTTTTGTTTATGTTTGTCATTTTAAAATGAATACATGAGTTTTAGAAATTAATGCAAAAAGCGGCACCATTCTTTCATGTATTTTCTATTTTTTCTCCATTTGAAAAATAAAATAAAATAAAACAGACGTAAAACAATTCTAAAAGTTTACTGACACGATCGTTAATTTTTTTTTGAGCATGTCGGCAAAAAATGACCCAAAAAAATGAAAAAGAAAAATACTGTTAAAAAGCACCCGGCCCGCACTGTGGGGCGCCTAGTGGCCGAGATGCCTTAAACTCACATTTTAATTTATGTTTTGCTTTCTAAATTAATACAGAAATTTTAGGAACTAATGCAACAAGTGGCACAATGTTTTGATGAATATTCTTTTTTTCTATGATTTACTTTATTTTTCGCCTTTGAAAAATAAAATAAAATAAAATGAAGTAAAAAAATTCTGAAATTTTACAGATATGATACATACATTTTTCTGAGCACGCGTGCAAAAAATGGCCTTAAAAAATGAAAAAAGAACGCTGTCAAAAAGCCCCCGGCCCGTGCAGTGGGGCGCCCAAGGGCCGGGATGGGTAAAAAATTTGCATTTTTATTTATGTTTTGCATTCTAAAATTAATACATGATTTTTAGGAATTAATGCAAAAAGCGACACTTTTTTATGTATATTTTATTTTTTTATGATTTTCTCTATTTTTCAATTTTGAAAAATAAAATCAAATGAAAACGAGGTCAAAAAATTCTAAAATTTTGCAGACATGATCCATATATATTTCTCAGTATGGCTGTAAAAAATGGCCTCAAAAAATGAAAAAAAAAACTGTCAAAACGCCCTCGGCCCGTGCAGTGTGGTGCCCAAGGGCCGGGATGGGTCAAAAATTCAATTTTTATTTATGTTTTGCATTCTAAAATTAATACATGATTTTTAAGAATTAATGCAAAAAAAACGGCACCAGTTTTTGTTGTGTATTCTATTTTTTATGATTTTCTCTAGTTTTCACATATAAAAAATAAAATAAAATAAAAACATTGTCAAAAAGTTCTCTATTTTCTCTATTTTTTATGATTTTTTGTTTTCTTCACTTTTGAAAAATAAAATAAAATAAAATAAAAAGGACGTTAAAAAATTTTGAAATTTTACACACACGATCCTTACATTTTTATGATCATATCAACAAAAAATGGCCTTAAAAAATGAAAAAAGAAAAACATTATCAAAAAGCTCCTGGCCCATGCAATGGTGAGCCCAGGGGCCGGGATGAGTAAAAAATTTACATTTTTATTTATGTTTTGCATTCTAAAATTAATACATGATATTTAGAAATTAATGCAAAAGGGTGGCACCATTTTTTGATGTATATTCTATTTTTTATGATTTTCTCTATTCTTCGCCTTTGAAAAATAATTAAAAATGAAGTCAAAAAATTTTAAAATTTTACAGACACGATCCTTACATTTTTATGAGCATGAGTGTAAAAAGTATTTCAACAAAAAATATTGTAAAATAAAAAATGTGACGGTCAATGAATATTAGGGAAAAAAAGCAAACAAGAAAAAAAAAACATTAAAAAAATTAAAAGCCAAGAAGAAGAAAGATTAAAAAAATGAAGTTAGATAGAAGCTTTTGACAAGAAAAATGGGAGCATTTTAAAAGAAATTATTTTAATTAAAAGAAAGTAAGAAAAAAAAAGCATTTCAAAGAATTTGTCAAAAAAAAAAAATGTCAAAGAATATTAGAGGAAAAAGTATAAAAGGCAATTGGCAAAAGAAAAGAAAAAAAAATAATAAAAACATAAAAAAGGAAAAGAGGAAAAGTTTAATATATAAAAAAAAAAAAAAAGAAAGAAGGAAGCCAGTGTGGTCTTTTTAAGAGCTAAGTTGACTTTATTGCTTTTATATACGTTAGACATTAGATTGGATGTACACATAATTATTAACAGATTAAATTAAGATTTTTAGCACAATTGTCCCTAACTTGAAATGGTTTAGTAAATTGTCGCTTAAATTTTTAATTTTTACATTCAACCCCACTAAAATGTAAAAATGTTGCAATAGGTCTCATTTTATTAAATTTACTCAAATATTTTATTAGATTTAAGGGATTAAAAGTTGAGAATCTGGAAGATTTATGTCACATTTGAATTGGGGAGTTGAAATTTTTGATCGAGCGTGCTTTGTCAACACTAATTTAACACAATCATTGTTAAAATAGGGTATCTTGCAACAAGTTTACAAATTGAGGGCACAACTTACCAAAATTAAAAAATTTAGAGGCAAATTGCTAAAACCATACAAGTTAATATGTAAAATATCTATTAAATTATAAAAGAGCCCCTTAGGGAAAAAAAACAACATAAGATTGGAAAAGAGCAAAACACAGGTAAAAAATTAAATTGTAAGAGAACATTCATAAAATAAAAAAAATAAAAGAACAAAACATCTAAAAAATAACAAAAATAATAAAAAGAGCAAACCACATGACAATCAGTAAAGTGTTACATGAGAGCACTGTAATAAAAAGTATAAATATAACTTTTGATATAATAGGAATCACATGAAACGATTAAGTAGAGATATATTTGAAAAAAATATTTTAATTATGAACAAAAAAGAGTTAAATAAAAACATATGTAAAAGAAATTATTTTCATGGGGGAAAATGAGCAAAAACTATTTTAGAAAAATAAAATTGTAAAAAATTCACAAAATAAAAAATAAACATTTAAAATATAAAAATAATAAAGATAAAAAAGGACAAAAGAAAAAAAAAAAAAAAAGGTTTTCTTTATAGTAAGACTTTATAAAAAACCATCGATGTAACACCTTATTTTGATTTTTGGATTATTTTTTCAATGGTCAGATATATAAAAAAACAGTTTTACATGGCACACTGTAAATTTTTAATATGAAACTGCACAAATTTAACCGTTAAAAACTTAATCAAATGATAAAAATAAGATATTCTACCAGTAGATTTTTTAAGGGTCTCGCCGTAGAGACTTCTAGGCCTCGTTCACTTCGCGGATTCGAGTTTTCAATTCGAGCTGAGATGTGACATTTTTTTAGAGTTTTTTATTGTAGCAAAAAAAGTTAAATGTGATATTTTTTGAGAACTTTTTACTGTAAAAACTTAAAACTAAAAACTCAAATCGGTGAAGTGAACGAGGCCTTTTAGAAAAAAAAAGAGGAGAAGAAGGCTTCACGTGCCAACCTAAGTAAAGATTTAGGCCTTGTTCGCTTCGCGGATTTGAGTTTTCGATTGAGCTGATATGTGACATTTTCTGAGAACTTTTCACTGTAGCATAAAATTTTGATATGACATTTTCTGAGAGTTTTTTATTGTAAAAACTTAAAATTAAAAACTCAAATCGGTGAAATAAACGGTGGCCATAAGTTACAAGATTTTTATTTTATTTTATTTTTATGTATTGTTAGATTAGATTAGGTGGAAATGGAATCTAATACGTGGCGGGTTTTTGTTTGCTGAAACATATGTATCTCAAAATCCAGTTATTGTTAAATCAGTGGCGGGTAACGTCGATATTATCATAAAAAAAGAAAAAAAGAAAGAAAGAAAAAAAAAAAAAAAAAAAAGAGAAAAAAGACATAAAATGTGAAAGGAAGAACGTGATTGTGTGAGAGACAAGAGCGAGAAGAAATGGCGGATTTGTACGCTTTGGACTTCGATGGAGTGCTCTGCGACAGCTGCGGAGAGAGCTCTCTTTCTGCTGTCAAGGTTCCTTCTCTTTCTATCTGATTGATTGTTTCCCGAGAAAACGAAAATGGACAGAGAATGTGAAGGAAAACGAAATTTTGGAACTTAAAATATGGTCTTAATGCTATGTTTTTGCTCTTGCTCTTTTGTTTTTCTTTCAAATTTGATTAAGATCTTTTGGGAAGTTGATTTATTTATCACGTCTTGGAAACATACCGGAGGTTTAGGGTTTATATTCAACTGTTTGTGTATGTGCCTCGTTGATGATAATGGATTATTGTAGGCTGCTAAAGTGAGGTGGCCGAATCTATTCGAGGATGTGGATTCGACTTTGGTGGATTGGATTGTTGATCAGATGCACGTTGTAAGCTCTTGCAAAACTAATGAAATTTGATTGGACTTTTCAATAATTTATCTAATTCCCTTACATCGTTGTCTTACTAATAGAGTGAATTGGAACTCCATTAGCCAAAAAAAGAGCAATTTGGTTTTGAAGACCTAGTATTTCTGATACTGGTTTTGTAATGAGTGTGAAAATGAAAATGTGAATTTTTGGAAATGTTGTTGGAATCTTTGCTGAGATTGAGGTAGGTTGTTTGTCTAGAGAGATTGTTTTTGGCATAAGTGAAAAGTGAAAATGTGTTTGGTTACGTTTTTGCAAGTATATGTTGAGTATATAAGTCCTAGAAAATGACGACGAATAAGGAAAAACGGCTTCAGGGTGTTTTCTCATTCTTCAACTAAATATAAAAGAAAAGTTTCTTTTTTATTTCCATTTTCAGTGAAAATTGGAACCACATGCAATTTGAAAACCATTTCCAACTGACACACCTCAAGAAATAGGGAAAACTTGTCCAAAATGCTACAGAGGCCATAGTAGTTGTCCATTTTCTAATATTGAATATTGATATAGAAGTTCTCAAAAACAAATAATTGTTTTCTAGTATGTTGAAAACATGTACTTCGAAGTTTCAGAAGAAAAAAAGAGTGTACTTCAAGTCGAAAAATGGAGGCAATTTCTCCTGTGGAGAAAAGGGATTTTGAAATTTCTGTCTTTATATCTGATTAATGACCCTGATGTGGCAGGTGCGACCTGTGGTGGAAACTGGATATGAAAATCTCTTACTTGTGAGGTTGTTGCTGGAGATGAGATTACCTTCAATTCGGAAATCCTCAGTGGGTATATTAGACACGCACGCACACACACGCACACACACACACACGCACACATGCGTCATTTGATCTGTTGGAAAAGAATTAGTTAACGCCGTGGCATTAATTATTGCTTCGAATCGAACACCATCAATTGGGAACATTTCAAATTTTCAGTCACTTTTTGAAAAAGTAGATTCACTTGATGATCATAGTTCAATGTGCTAGGTTTCGGAAGGGCTCACTGTGGAGAGGATATTGGACAACTGGTTAAAGTTGAAGCCAATCATCATGGAAGAATGGGGTGAGCAAAGAGAAGAACTTATAGACCTTTTTGGAAAGGTGAGAGATGAATGGATGGAGAAGGACTTAGCATCTTGGATTGGTGCAAATAGGTATTCAATATAACGAATGTAGTTCTTAATCAACATATCATGAGAAAAAAAAAAAAACGTAATATTATCTTTTGTCGTTTGATATAAGGTCTCTTGTACCAGTTGTCACTGAAAATACACACCGATAAAATCTACTAGTCATTTCAGAAGTGTTGCATACATGTGGATAAATCTACCTGTAGTTAGAAAAATATGTGTTAAAACTTTAATAGGCAACTAGTCTGTTAAGACTCGTCTTGGATCTAGATAGTTTTAAGTACATTGCATTACTTTGGAATCTTCCATTTAGGAAGCTTACTGAACTCGGTTTTTTTTACCTGGTTTCACATCATGAATAAACAATTATGCATCATTTTAATCTCTTAAGAAAAACTTTTCATGTTGTCTCTCTAGGTTTCATGAACTAACAGTTCATTCTTTATTATTATGTGTTTGGTCCAGATTATGTAAATACTTGAAGTATTTCCCATTGCCTTCTCTATTGATCAAGCTACCTTGTGGCTTCTCTAAATTGATGCTTACAATGATTTGTTGATCGGAAGTGTTACTATATTATCAGCAGTGAACTTGTTTTGATGTGATATTGTAGTTCAAGCTTAATGTACATCTTACTTTTTATTTAGTATTTTCATTTTTACATCAGATAATGCATACATTGCAGGTTCTATCCAGGTGTTGCCGATGCTCTAAAGTTTGCTAGTTCAAGTATATATATTGTCACCACAAAACAGGTGTAATTACAATCGATAACAAGTTTTATTTAGTGCAATTATTGGTACATGTTGAAACTTGAAAACGACAAACTAAATTTATAAAGAAGACTATATAAATAGTGTTGTTCCCAGGCCAATGTCTTCCAAGAATCATACACATAAAAGAAGAAGAAAAACAACACAAGAATTACTTGGTTCAGATTTCTGGGAAATCCTACATCCAAGGGCAGAGGTTGGAAAAACCTCTAGTCCAATCCACTATTATGCAGAAAACAAATTACAAACTCACAGCTCTCACTCTTGATGAATCTCTTGATTACAAGCTTCAATATCCTAAGCTTACCCAGAAATTCTCACAGTTTCTCTCTCTAACACTCACCGAGAAATACAAACTTGTTCTAGAAAGAGAAAGCACAAAACAAAAATGAAAGACTTGTTGACTTACTTTCTGCAGTTTCTATTTTTTATACTACATGTAAATAGAACACCTTATATTAACTTGAGTCAGGAAATTAACCACAATTGGTTAACTGAGATAAATAAGTTTATCTCAACAACTAATTGGGCTACAGTCCCATTAGTTATAACAAACTTAACCTGTTAATAACCAACTCATAAATCAAAGTCACATTATTAACAAACTCCACCTTGACTCAGATTTATAGCGAATTGAGACTAGGCCTCTGCACTTACTAAAACTCATCATGTTGGTAGTACATTGAGCAAGCTTAAAGCTTGCTCAAACTCACCAACAGGAAGTGCTTTAGTAAGCATATCAGCTGGATTTTTCAAATTAGAAATTTTTTCTACTTTAATCCTTTCTTGAGCTATAATGTTTCTCACAAAGTGTAATCTCACATCTATGTGTTTTGTTCTTTCATGAAACACATGATTCTTAGAGAGATGTATAGCACTTTGTGAGTCATAGTGTACAATAGCAGACTCATCCTTGATTCCAAGTTCCTTTGAAATTTTGCGAAACAACCACGCTCGGATCCGCGGCTATGTAGGTAAGTGGATCCGCGCTATGATCGCTTTGAGTTCTGCTCGAAGGAATAGGAATTCTTTAGGAGTTTGAAGTAAAGGCGAGGGCCTCCGATGTGATTCCTTGTAGCCATATTGCCTCCTTGAATGCTTCTGTAAGAGCAACATATTCTGCCTCTGTAGTAGACAGTGCCACAATGTGTTGTAGATTTGATTTCCAGCTTATCACATTGCCTCCAATTGTGAATATGTATCCTGAGACAGATCTCCTTTTATCCAAATTAGCTGCATAATCTGAATCACAACATCCTTCAATCAAAGCTCCACCTTCATTCTGTGATTTGTACACAAGTCCAACTTCTGCAGATGATATGAGAATACACTTTACAGCATTCCAATGCTCCTTTGAAGGTTACTCATAAACCTACTCACAAAGCATACTCCATATGCAATATCTGGATGAGTGCCAATCATTGCATACATCAAGCTTCCTACCACATTTGGGTAAGGGATGTACTTCATGTAGGCAGCTTCATCTTCAGACAGTTCACCTTTTACTGACTTGAGCTTAATGTGGACAGGAATTGGAATTGAGGCCTTTAACCTCACTCATATCAAACAGCTCTAGGACTTTATTTATGTATCCAGATTGTGACAGTGAGAGATACCCTTTATTCCTATCTCTCTTGATGTCCATCCCCAATATTCTTCTCGCCTCCTCTAATTCTTTCATCTCAAATTCTCTTTTGAAAGTACTCTTAAGCTTGCTGATCTCTTCCTTGTCTTGACAGGCGATGAGCATGTCATCCACATAGATTAACAAATAGATGAACACCTTGTTTTTTAGTTCTTAGAGATGAACACAATGATCAAACTTGGATCTCTTGTATCCATTTTCCAGCATAAAGGTGTCAAATCTCCTATACCATTTCCTTGGAGATTGTTTTAGTCCATACAAGGACCTTTTCAAGAGACACACCAATTGTTTAGTCCCTTTCTTTATAAAACCTTTAGGCTGTTCCATGAGGATTTGCTCTTTAAGATTCCCATGCAAGAAAGCAGTCTTAACATCAAGTTGCTGCAGCTCAAGATTTTTCATAGCAACTAAGGACAACAATAACCTGATTGAGGAGTGCTTGACGTCAGGAGAGAAAACTTCATGATAGTCCACTCCTTCAACTTGAGAGTAACCTTTTGCTACAACCTGAGCTTTGAATCTTGCTGGTTCAACACGTGGAATTTCTAGTTTTCTTCTAAAAATCTATCTGCAGCCAACTATTATTTTATTTTCTGTCTTCTTAACAAGAATCCAAGTCTTGTTCTTCATGAGAGACTCCATTTCCTCCCTCATTGCTTGCAGCCAATGTTCTTTGAACTTACTATTGCATGCTTCTTCAAAACTGGTGGGCTCCTCCAATTCTATAGTGTCACCAATATTTAGGGCCTGAGAAACTATATTAGCATGAGCAAAACGTGTTGGTGGCTTGATTTCTCTTCGTGGCCTATCTCTGAAAAGAATGTAGTTTGAGAGGTTGTCAGTATCCTCTAATGCTGCATCTTCTTCATCAAGCTGGTCATTTTGATCACTATTGATGATAACATCAGTGGTTTCAGTTTCAATACCAGTAGCACTAGTAGCAGCATCATTTTCTTCAAAATGTTGTTGTTGATCACCATTCTCTTCATTTTCTCCACCTTGATCAACATCTCCACTTTGAGCTGTAGTGGTTTGAAGATTTGGATATCCTAACTCAAAGATGAACATTACAAGTTGCTCATTTGATTGCTCAGAGAATTGGTTATCATGGTCAGTTTTATAAAAAACAGTTTCATTAAAAATTACAACCCTCGATATAACACATTTCTTATCATTTATAATCCATAATTTGAAACCTTTAACCCCACGTGGATATCCTATGAACACAGCCTTTTTTGCTCTAGGATTAAAGTTTCCTTGATTCTTGTGCATATAAGCAATGCACCCAAAAGGTTTAAGGTGATCAATATTAGGTGGTCTACCTGTCCATACATGTTCAGGGTTTTTAAAACCTATAGATGATGTTGGTGATTTGTTAACTAAGTAACATGCAGTAGAAGTAGCTTCAGCCCAAAATTTCTTGCCTAAACCTAATTCATGCAACATGCATCTAACGTTGTTTAATAGGGTTCTATTCATCATCTTAGCAATGCCATTTTGCTGAGGGGTTTTTGTACAAATCCGGTGTGTCTATCTATCCTGAAAATTACTGAGAAAGAAAGTATACTCTCTGATTTTCTCTTTTTGATTGAATGGACATTACAGCTACATATATATAGGAAACAGTTGCAGTATGCAAACTCTGTGAACAGAATAAAAGATAAACAAAAATAAGGGAAACAATATAACCTAAATAAGGAAAGAGAATAAACAGGAAATTAGGTAACTAAATACAAAATATGGAGGTGGTTGACTCTCGGATTCACTGTCAGGTTGTATATGATCCATAGTCTCATGAAGTATTACATTTGACTGTGGTGAATAACCATAATAGGATTCAGTATTGGCTGGAACATTCCAAAGCTGATATTCCCTCATGTTTTCGCCCTGAATTTCAGATTTGGGGTAGTAGGGTTGATGTTCAAAGAAGGTTACGTCCATTAAGTTGTAAAATTTTCGGGTAGTAGGAGAATAACACTTGTACCCTTTTTGGTTTGAGGAGTAGCCGAGAAAAATGCATTTGATGAATTTAGGATCTAATTTGCTACGATTTTGCTGGTGGATATGAGCAAAGGCTGAACACCTGAATACCTTTGGATCTAAGGCAGAAATAAGTTTGGTATGTGGTTAGTTTTGGAGAAAGACTTGATAAGGAGTTTGGAATTTGAGAACGCGGGATGACATTCTATTGATCAGGCAAGCAGATGTAAGGACAACTTCTCCCCAGAAATACTTTGGAACATTAGTAGAGAACATGAGAGATCGAGCTACCTCAAGTAGATGCCTGTTTTTTCTTTCTGCAACCCCGTTTTGTTGGGGAGTATCAATACAGGAACTTACGTGGACTATGCCTTGACTCAAGAGGTAATCACCAAGGATAGTTGTGAAGTATTCTTTGGTATTGTCAATTTTTAAAACTCGAATCTTGGTTTGGAATTGGGTTTGTATCATGGAATTGAAATTTTGAAAAATTTGACCAACTTCAGATTTTTCTTTCATGAGAAATATCCAGGTTAATCTAGTGTGATCATCAACAAAAGATACAAACCATCGAGTTCCTGTTATGTTTTTCACTCTTGAGGGGTCCTAGACATCACTATGGATCAAGGCAAATGGTTGAGATGGCTTCTATGAATGACTAGGATAGTTACTACGAGTATGTTTGGCAAGTTGACAAATTTCACAATAAAAAGACATTGAACTTTTATTTATTAATAAACAAAGAAGGAAACAGTTTTTTCAGATACATAAAATTTGGATGACCAAGACGATAGTACCATACCATAATTTCACTATCTTTATTGACATAAGAATTTAAAACTGACTGCCTCTTAAAGGACACACCACTTGCATTTTGAGCTTGTCTTCTTAGAGTGTTGAGTAGATAGAGCCCATAACACATCTCAACACTGTCAATCTTCCTCCTTGAATCCAATTCCTGAAATTCACACAAGTTTGGAAAGAATTTAGTTACACAATTCAGATTACTGGTCAATTTACTAATTTAGAGTAGATTATAGTCCAAACTAGGAACATGGAGGTCAGAGTTTAGAATCAAGTCCTTAGTAATCTGGACCGAGCCAATTCCCTCAACTTTGGATAAGGAACCATTAGCAATTCGGATGGTAAAGTTCTCACTGGATGGCCTGTATTGGTGAAATGTAGTTGCATCTCCCTTCATGTGTTCTGACGCTCCAGAGTCAATAATCCATGGTGTCAAATGTCCTTTATTAGCTATAAGAGCTATTGGAAGGTTACCTTTTTGTGCTAACATACTGGTTCTAGGTGCCGAAGTACTTGTCTGAGGCTGATTGTTCTGGCTGAGAAGTTTTTGTAGGACCTCAAGTTGTTCTTTGGTGAAAGGGCTTGTCTCAATTGCTGCTGGACTATCTTCTTTGGAGGCAGCAACATAGGCACGATTTTCCTTGTCATTTGTTGATCGAGAGGGCTTCCAATCAATGGGTTTGCCACCAGCAATTTTCTCTAAGATGTCTTGGTTTGCGGCAGTGGTCATACCATGGTCTTCCTCTCCTCTGCCGGTTGTCAAAAGTGTTGTTTGTTGGTTGTCCTCGTGCTGCAAGGGCAGATCCTTAAAAGTGTTGGAGTAGATTCCTGAGGACCTATCATCACCTTTTTCCTGCTTTCTTCGCGTCAAACTTCTGAGAAGGCCTCACGAATGCTAGGAAAAGGTTTGGTCCCCATTACTCTTCCTCTAACTTCATCTAAATTTTTGTTGAGCCAAGAAGAAACTTGAATGTTCGTTTCTGCTCCACAATTTTTCGGTAGAGGGTTGTGTCATCAGGGCACTTCCATGTGTGGACTTCGAATACATCAAGATGTTGCCAATAGCGAGTGAGAGTATTAAAATACTGGGTAACCGTGAGGTCTCCTTGGCGAAGATTGTGTAACTAGGCCTCGATTTCAAAGAGTTTTGAAGTATTCTCAGAATTTGAATATGTCTACCTAACATCATTCCAGATTTCTTGTGCGGTTCCGTACAAGAGAAAATTCTCCTATCTCATTGTTCTTCGAGTTAACCAACCATGACATTACCATATGGTTCTCGGTTTTCCATTGCCTGTATTTGGGATCATTCTTTTCTGGAATGGTGATTTCACCAGTGAGATATTCGTCTTGGCCTCTCCCACATATAAACATCATAATTGGCTGGGACCATTGGAGATAGTTCTGACCATTAAGTTTGTGGCCGGTGATGAGAAGAGAATGAGTGTCCGGACCTCCATGGCTGCTTGAAGCTGGTGCAGTAGTTTTTGGAGTGGAGGTTACTTCGAATGTAGAGCTTTGTCTCTCAGTAGCCATGCCGTATTTGGTCATGAAGAAGGGAATAGGATTTTTTAGAGGTAGGCTCTGATACCATGAAAATTACTAAGAGAGAGTATACTCTCTGATTTTCTCTTATTGATTGAATGAACATTATAGCTACATATATATAGGAAACGGTTCCAATATGCAAACCGTGTTGACAGAATAAAAGATAAACAAAAATAAGAGAAACAATCTAACCTAAATAAGGAAAGAGAATAAACAAGAAATTAGGTAACTAAATACAAAATATTTAGCCATCCTAATATAGAATGTAGCCCTGGAAATCCGAATTAAGGTAAGATTTCAACATGGCCCATTTTGGATGCAAAAACTAGTAAAAGGCTCATTACAATATTCAAGACCATTATCTGTTCTAAATTTCCTAATTCTCTTACCTGTTTAGAGTTCAACCAATTGTTTCCATTCTTTAAATTTCTCAAAAGTTTGATCTTTAGTTTTTAAAAACTATGTCCAAACTTTCTTAGAGAAATCATCAATAAAAGAGATAAAATATTGAGAATTAGAAAGTGAGAAAGGTACCTTTGAGGATCCTGTTAGGAACCTAGCAATTTAGTAGGAAAATTAACGTCAAATTGAAATAATGTCCAAAGAAGTGGTCTGGTTTTCTTGTATTGAATCTTAACGAGCTCAAATGGCAGGAAAATTACAAGCTGAAAATAAAGATGGAGGAGAGTTTGAGGACTCCTCCTAACCTCCAGAGACTCAGTTTCTTACTACAAAATTCCCCTCCTCCCTCTTAACTCCTCTCCTATTTATTCTACAAAACTCCCCTAACAGACTCTCGGGATCCTCACTCAATCGAATCACCCCGTAACCAACTTCCCTCCCACTAAAACAAGTCAAATCCCGGAACTACCCTTGCTCATTCTCTCTCCTGTGCTCCTTGGGCCGAACCATCAACAAACCTCAGGGGTGGAGGCCTAACATTACCCCCCTCCTAAAGTGCAACCTTGTCCCCAAGGTTGAAATTAGGAAATTGCTATGCGATTGTGGCCAGTGGTTCCCAAGTAGCATCCCACGCTGGTAAGCCAGCCCATTGTACCAACACCTCAGGCACCTGACGACCTCCAGCATTGATGGTACGAACATCCAAAATCGCAGCCGGTTGCACAAAGAGCTCCAGGTCGCCAGTTAGTTCTGGTAGGGGCTGCCCCTGATCAGGACGTCCGTTGAAAGCCTTCAACTGGGACACATGGAATATCGGGTGTATCTTGGTGGTAGCCGGCAAGGCAAGGTGGTAAGCGACCTGCCCCACGCGTTCGAGGGCTGGAAATGGCCCATAAAAATGGGGACTGAGCTTCTCATTGATCTTGTGGGCCAAGGATTTCATAAAGTAGGGGCGAAGTTTCAGTAACACTAAATCTCCAGGTGAGAATTGGATCTCCCTACGGTGTTTGTCGGTGAACTTTTTCATGCGGTGCTGGGCTAGTAGGAGGTGATGCTTGAGTGTGTCCAACATCTGGTTGCGCTGTTGCAGCTGTTCCCCCACGGCATTGACTGCTGTTGCACCATCCACAAAGCGGTATAGGGCAGGGGGGTCGCGTCTATACACCACCTGAAAGGGGGAACGTTTAATGGACGCATTATACGTTGTGTTGAACCAATACTCTGCCCATGGTAAGAAGGAGAGCCACTGTTGTGGCTTGAAGCATGCAAAACAGCAGAGGTATGTTTCTAAACACCGGTTGGTCACCTCGGTTTGTCCATCCGTCTGAGGGTGATACGCGGTGCTGGGATGCAATTTAGTCCCTTGCAACTTAAACAATTCCTTCCAGAAAAGACTCATGAAAACCAAGTCTCGATTACTTACAATGGAGCGAGGAAAGCCATGTAAACGCATGATGTCCCTAATGAATAGGGCAGCGACCTGTGTAGCCAAATAAGGATGTGCCAATGGACAAAAATGTGTGTATTTGGAAAGTCTATCGACTACTACAAAAATGGTGTCCATACCTTTGGATTTGGGAAGACCGCCGACGAAATCCATAGATATGTCTTCCCAAATTTGGTGCGGGATGGGTAGTGGCTGTAGTAAACCAGCGGGCGATAAAGCCTCGGTCTTGGCGTGCTGGCAGGTAGAGCAGTGGGAAACATAGTCATTGATACTTTTCTTCATCCCTTTCCAAAAGAAAACCGCTGAAATCCGCTTGTAAGTACGCAAAAACCCTGAGTGACCGCCCATAACAGAATCATGAAAGTCGTGTAGGATATGCGAGACCCAAACTGATGTAGGCGGATGTCGTAACCGTCACTGAGTGGTTGATTGTGGCGGCTTCGCTCGATGCTATCCTTGCACTCGGGGTCGGCATGCTGCTCCCTAATGAGCCCTTCGGCATCAAACTGGTGTTGGATGGAAAAAGCCAAGAAGATGGTAGTCATGTTGGTTCCCCGCCTTGATAACGCATTGGCCACTTTGTTGGAGGCTCCCTGCTTATACTGCACTTCGAAGTCATACCCTAACAACTTGACTATCAATCAATGGTGCCCGGGTGGCAGGACTCGCTGCTCCAGCAGATGCCGCAAACTTTGCTGGTTCGATCGAACCACAAAGTGCATGCCCAGCAGGTAGTGTCGTCATTTCTGCACTGCGAGTACTATGGCGAGAAGCTCGCGTTCATACACCGATGCCAACCGCGAGCTGGCCGACAGTACCTTACTAAAGTAAGCAATTGGCCTCCCTTCCTGCATGAGTACAGCTCCAATCCCTCTTCCCGAAGCGTCTGTCTCGAGGACAAATGTCTTGGTGAAATCTGGCATGGCCAGCATTGGTAATTCTATCATTGCCTTCTTCAGTTGGAGGAAGGCCACTTCGGCCAAGTCTGACCACTGAAACGACCCCTTCTTAAGCAGCTCAGTAAGTGGCCGAGCTATGGAACCGTATCCCTGCATGAACCTCTTGTTGTATCCAGTAAGGCCCAGGAACCCACGAAGTTTGCGGATGTTACGCGGGGATGGCCATGTTAGCATTACCTCGACCTTGGAGGGGTCAGCAGAACACCCCCCCCCTGGGGAAATCACGTGACCCAAATATTTGACGTATTCCTGACCAAAAGTGCACTTCCTGTAATTGGCCACTAGCTTCTCCTGTTGTAATACTGCTAGCACTTGTCGCAAGTGTTCGTAATGTGCCTCCCACGTTGGGTTGTACATGAGTATGCCATTAAAAAAAAACCAAAACGAATTTACGAAGGTAAGGGCGAAATACTGCATTCATCAAGGACTGGAACGTGGCAGGGGCGTTGGTCAAGCCAAAGGGCATGACAAGGAATTCGTAGTGCCCCTCGTGAGTTCGAAATGTTGTTATCTCGACATCACTCTCTCGTACCCTGATTTGGTGGTATCCTGCGATTAAGTCTAGCTTGGAGAAAACCGTGGCTCCATGCAACTCATCCAATAGCTCGTCAATGACAGGGATCGGAAATTTGTCGGGCACCGTCAACTGGTTCAACGCCCTGTGGTCAACGCAGAACTGCTAACTTCCATCCTTCTTAACCAGCAGAACCGGACTGGAGTACGGGCTGCAGCTAGGCCTGATAATGCCCGAAACCAACATGTTTGAAACCTGCCTTCCTATTTCTGCTTTCTGTATGTGCGGGTACCTGTATGGCCTGATGTTCGGTGGAGAAGCTCCTTCTTGCAGAATGATCCGGTGCTCTCTTGCCCGTCACGGGGGCAATCCTTTAGGGGTGTCAAAAACCCTGTTGAATTCGTGGAGGAGGTTCTCACATCCCGCGGTCAAAGGAGGTGTTGCTGGGTCTGGTGTTCCAGCCTCCACCGAGCAAAGTTTCAACAGTACTCCCAGCTCCCCAGGGCTCCATGAGCGAGCCAAAGAACGGAAACTTACCGGGGAGTAGCTTAAGGACGGGTCCCCTGTCCAACTGACCCATTTCCCATCCCTCCAAAACTTGATAGTGAACTTTGCCCAATCTGCTCGCACCCTCTCCTAGCGTCTTGAGCCATGTCACCCCCAGCACCAAGTCTACACTTCCTAATTCAAACGGGAAAAAATCCTCGTCAACCCACTGGCCCCGGACGAGTACTCGCACCCCTCGGTAGATTCCATTTTGCTGGAAACTCATCCCATTCCCAACCTGGATCTTATGTTGTACGGTTACATCAGTGGGAATAGCAAGTTCCTGAGCTATATGGGCCGAGATGAAACTGTGGGACGCCTCGCCGCTGTCCACCAGCATAGTGACCTCCCATTTCGTAGTTTCATAGTTTTTGCAGTCGCGAACCCTCTCATCGAATTTAACGATAAGGCTGCCGTTTCCTCTAGGACCTCGTCTTCCTCTTCCGTCGCCGCGTCCCCTTCATCCTGATGACCTCTTCTCGTCCCGAATCCTCTTTAGCGGCCAACAACACCTGTAACTGTCGGAGTTTGTAGCGGTGCCCAGGGCTAAACTTTTCAGCGCATTTGAAATACAAGCCGCGCGCCGTCTTCTGTTGGACCTCCTCGAACAAGAGCCGCCGGAAAGCTGGGCCACCGCCGATCGTCGGGTTGGCCGACCTCGTCGGAGGATCTCAGCTTCGCGGCGCTAGGTTTGTCTCGCGCTATGTTTGGGATCGAAGTGAGCTCTCGGTGGAATTAGAATAGCTTGGGCAAGTGTTATAACCCAGTTTTCCTCCATAGTCCAGTCGGGTGCCCTGACCCGCCCGAGCCCTCTGGATCCAGTCCACCGCTTCCAACCTATCATCCACCTGTTGGGCTAAATCCATGACATCTATCAAATGGCTAGGTCAGTGCATCCTTACTTCCGCCCTAATATCATCCGTCAGCCTATTCAAGAAGGCACTCCTGAACACCTTCTCTAGAATTTCTTGCAAGGTCACCGCTAGTGTTTCGAATTCCTCCCTGTACTTCACCAACCGTCCTTGCCGGAGAGGCATAAGTTTTTCCGTAGGGTCTCTTTCGCACGTCCCGCTAAATTGGTGGAGGATGGCCTCCCGCAAGTCCCGCCAATCCACGAATGGATCCTGAGCGTTGAGCCACTGGTACTACCCTAGGGCTTTTCCCTCCATTCAAACCGACGCCGCCAGCACCCTGTTGTCCTCGTCGACGTCGTTTATGGTGAAGTAGCGTTCGGCCCTAAACAACCACCCATGAAGGTTTCTCCGTGAAACAGCGGCAATTCCAGTTTCCTTCCCCTGTGTTCTCCCCGTGCTCGCGGTTTTGTTGGTGAACGGAAACGAGGGGGTCCTTCCCCCCCGGCCGGTTCCTTCCGTGGAGGATTGAACCCACCCCGAATTGGCAGCGTCGGTCCCCTCCCAGGCAGCCAATGGCCGTTCCGTGCTCGCCTCAGGGGTAAGGGGTCTTCCTCAGGTCTGTGTGGTCGTGGTGGTGTCGCACGAGCTTGCCTTAACAAGAACTCCTCCAACCTCGTGATCGTCCCCTGAATTCCTTCAATCTTGGCTCCTATAGAGGCCATATTTCCCTGCATCTTGCCCATCTGCGTTCCTAGTGATTCGACCTCCCCCTGCAAACTAGGCATCAGCTCCATGCCATCCTCGATCTCCTGCAAGGTGTCCTGGAAGCTGTTCAACCTCCTCTCCATAGAAGCTACTCGATCCGCCTGGTTCACCATGGATCGTAGGGCTTTGATACCAAATTGTTAGGAACCTAGCAATTTAGTAGGAAAATTAACGTCAAATTGAAACAATGTCTAGAGAAGTGGTCTGGTTTTCTTGTATTGAATCTTAATGAGCCCAAATGGCAGGAAAATTACAAGCTGAAAATGAAGATGGGGGAGAATTTGAGGACTCGTCCTAACCTCCAGAGACTCAGTTTCTTACTACAAAATTCCCCTCGTCCCTTTCAACTCTTCACCTATTTATTCTACTCAACTCTTCTAACAGACTCTCGGGGTCCTTACTCAATCGAATCACCCCGTAACCAACTTCCCTCCCACTAAAACAAGTCAAATCCCAGAACTACCCTTGCTCATTCCCTCCCTGTGCTCCCTGGGCCGAACCATCTTTCTTTCTTCTCCAGGCATAAACAAATCTCAGGGGTGGAGGCCTAATAGATCCCCACAAATCTGAGTGTACATACTCTAGAATTTCCTTTGCCTTATATGTTGCATGAGAGAACTTCAACCTATGATTTTTCAAAGATGCAGGGTTCACATATGTCAAGGGAACTTATTCTCTTTAGATCAATGACTCCTTGCTTGCCCAATTATGTTAGTTTCTTCATGCCAATATGTCCAAGCCTCTTGTGTTAAATAAGAGTCTCATCTGACTCTTTAATGGCAGTTGTTGCAGTATGTGTCACTACTATCCCTTGCAGTACATAGAGACCATGTTGTAGTTTGTCTTTGAGTACCACTAGTGAACCTTTTAGAACTCTGAAAAACTCTCAAATTTCCCTTTTCAGATTTGTTGGTGTACCCTGATGAATCCAAGACATCAAGAGATACAAGATTCCTTCTCAACTCGGGAACATATCTATGTAACGCCCTCTAGAATTAAATATGTTTAATTATACTAAATTGTGAGTTATTAGTGTGCCTAATTTGATTTTCACAATTAATCAAGGAACTTTAAATTATTTTCAATATTTATGATTTCACCCCAAAAGTTTTTGAAAATACACTTAAATTTTAATGCATTTTCCTTTTTTTTTTTTTTTCATTTTTTCCTTTTTCTTTTTTCCTTTTCTTTTCTTTTTCCTTTTTCTTTTTTTTTTCTTTTCTTCTTTTTCCTTTCCTTCCTTTTCCTTCCCGTGGTTGCAACCCCACCCTCTCTCTTTCTTTATTTCTTTTTCTTTTCTCTCTCTCTCCTCTAGTTTCACGTTCACCACCGCATCTCTCTCTCTCTCTCTCTCTCTTTTTTTTTCTTCCACGCCGGTTCTTCCTCTCTCCAGGCTCTCTCTCTCACGCCGGCCGTTTCTCTCTCTAGTCGTTTCTCTCTCTCTCTCTGCTTGCTGGCCGAACTCAGAATAAGAAAAAAAAATGAAAATGAGAGAAATAGAGGGAAAACAAGCTTCAATCACTTTCAAGTAAAGATTTTTAAAAACCCACACTTGAATTTGAGTTATTGATTTGAGAATTTGAAATTTTAGTTAGATTTGAATAATTTTGAGTTTAGGGTTTGGATTTGAACAATTATTGTTAGATTTGAATGAAATTTGAGGGTTTTCAGTTATTAGACTTGTTGAATTGATTGGAAACTAGTTTTGATGATTTCTGGAGAATTAATTTTGAAATTGAACTTGAATTGCAGGTTTGGCATTCTTCATATTTATGTTGGCATGTTGCCGAAATTTCTTTAAAAAGTTGTTTTTAAGCAGAAATTAAATAGGAAACCAAATCCATGAATTGGATTTCAATCTTTAAAGAATCCCCAAACTGATTATAAAAATCGTTTGTGAAACTTAGATTTGAGTCAAGGCACACTAATAGTAAACAATTAAACATGATTGAGCTTAATTCGTTTTAAGAATGAGAAATATATCCTAAGATATTGCTTTTGTGATAAAGCTAGTTGAGAAGGTCAAGTATTGAAGCTTTAAGGAAAGCGGAGACTAGCCCAAGTTTGATATCCGAGAGGTAGGATATTCTTGTCTATATCCTTGTTAGCCTTACTTTAAATGGTTTTGGCCAATGAAAATGTTTTAGAACAAAACATGTTGAAAAAAAAAATGATTTTAAAGGAAATAGTATGAATAATGCTATTAAGTTTTCCAATGATTTTGAAAATGAGATTTTAAAGAGTATCATTTCTTAAAATAAATATTTTAAGGAATGATATAACGCATGATGGCTTCAAAGATCAGGATATGAGAATCGTATCCTTAGGGGCAGGGCCCAAAACTCGTACGGATCCACTTATTGCTTAGTGGTGTTATGACTCTCCATATTTTCATTATATAGATACTTTGCTACTACTACGTGAGTATTTCCTTTTTTTTTTTCTAAAAAGAATGATCGGTTCCGGGTGTATGTCTTCGGACCGTGAGTACCTTTATTTACAATGTTTTATAAAATTATATTCTACTGGGCCTTCCACTCACTTTTCTTGTTTCAAATGTATTAAACCCCTCTAAACGACACCCTCAGTAGTGCGAAATAAGTAGCTACTACCGGTGAGGTGAACCCGTCTTCGAGAAGTGAAGATTTGAACTTTCTTTCCCTTTGTCTCAAGGCATGTATTAAACTGTGAATTGTAAACTCAAATATTACTAGACTGTGATTGATGTCAACATTTACTTTTGTTTATATTCATGTATGTTAAACCTGTGGGAATTCTTGACCTGATATCAGGTGCAAGGTTGTGAACTGGTTTGTTTGGAAATTCCACCACTTCTCTTGCAACTGAATTTCTCATAATTAGTGGGGCTTGCTTGGAAATACCTGGATGTTTTGGATTTGAAATTTAAATTTTTGCATTGTTATTTGTTAATCACTTTATTAAACAGGTTTAAATTTCTAAACAAGTATCCACGCTACTAACCCTTGTTTGGGGCGTGACAATCTAACATTCTTAAGTTTCTTATGAGAGCCATCCCACATTCTAAACACAACAGCATCGATACTAGCAACTCTACAAGAGTTGTTGTTCCCCATGAACACAGAGCCTTCATAAAGACTCTTATAAATTAATCACTCTTTTTGGATTCATGTGAAAGGTACATCCTGAGTCCATTATCCACTCATCTTTGGAATCAATTCGAGACACAGTCAAGACTTCTGCCATTTGAAAACCTACTGATACATTTGTTGAATCAGTCTTCTGCAAATCACCATCTTGTGACTTCTTTCTAGAAGGGCAAAACCTTTTAATGTGGCCTTCTTGATGGCAATGCCAACATGCTTTAGTAGTCTTGTTCTTAGACTTTGATCTTGACTTATTTCTACCCTTCAATTGGTCCCTCTTTTCAAGTCTGCCTCTTACTTGAAGGCCTTCTCCGCTGAAGTTATTTTTCTTATTTGATTTCATTTTAAGATCTCTTGATCTTAAAGCTCCTAGTACATCTTCCAAGGATAAGGACTCTCTACTGTATTTCATGGCTGTTTTCATATCACTAAAAGACTCGGACAAGGAATTTGGGAGAATGATTGCTTGATTTTCGTCATCAATCTTCTCACCAATATTAGACAGACCCACAGTGATAATTTTAAAATCATCAAGATTATCTTCTAGGGATTTTGCAGGGTCCATTTTAAATCCAGATAATTGGCCTTTAAGTAGAAGTTCATTAGATAGAGTCTTCTTAACATACAAAATTCCAACTTAGCCCATACTTTCAAAGCAACATCTTTTTCATCTACTTGTCTCAGCATATTGTCAGACAAATTGAGAATCAAGATGCTATAGGCTAGTTCATTTACCTCATTCTTGTGTGTCTCTTTTGTTCCCTCTAGAAAACCATCAAGGGCTTTTATGCATCGTTGCTGCACCAGAATTGCTCGCATCTTTTTCTTCCACACCGAGAAATCACCGCAACCATCGAACTTCTCAATTTCAACCTTCGTTGTACCCATTCTTGATTTTTCGAGTGGATTCTTGATTTTCCAGAAACAATCTCAAACGACACGCCAAGCTCTAATACAAATTTGTTGTTTCCAGGCCAATGTCTTCCAAGAATCATACACAGAAAAGAAGAAAAAGAAGAAGAAGAACAACACAAGAATTCCTTTGTTCGGATTTCTAGGAAATCCTACATCCAAGGGTAGAGGTTGGAAAAACCTCCAATCCAAACCACTATTATACATAAAACAGATGACAAACTCACAGCTCTCACTCTTAATGAATCTCTTGATTACAAGCTTCAATATCCCAAGCTTACTCAGAAATTCTCATAGTTTCTCTCTCTAGCACTCACTGAGAAATAAAAACTCTGTTCTAGAAATAGAAAGCACAAACAGAAATGAAAGACTTGTTGACTTACTTTCTGCAGTTTCTATTTTTTATACTACATATAAAATAGAACACCTTATATTAACTGGAGTCAAGAAATTACTAAGATAATTAAGTTTATCTCAACAACTAATTGGGCTGCAGTCCCATTAGTTATAACAAACTTAACCTGTTAATAACCAACTCATAAATCAGAGTCACATTATTAACAAATAGTTTTGATTTAGCAGTTTGAAAATTTTGGACACTGTTCAATTCGCTCTGCTCTGTGACCGTTAAAAAATGCATATGCCCTGGACAAGTTTCCTCTTATAAATTAGTATATTATGGGCTTGGGTCATTTTTTGTTTACCTGACCCTGATTTCTATTTTTTGGCCCACTCCAGAGCCGATTTGCCGATGTTTTACTGCGAGAACTTGCAGGGGTAACGATACCTACTGAAAGGATATATGGCCTGGGAACTGGGTTAGTATATATCTACTGTTAGAAACTCATTAAATTTGTTTTCCTGCTTTCTTATAGTTGTTCCTATGCTTCCATGTGATATTAAAAAAAAATGTTTTTCCCTCACCATATAACCCTTAATATGGCTTTCAGTCCCAAGGTAAAAGTATTGAAGCAACTTCAAAGCAGACCAGAACACCAGGGGCTGAGACTACAGTGAGTTTCTTTGCTGCTTGATAATGAAACGTGTTGTTAAATGCATTCTATGATGAACTCAATCTTGTTGAGCTGATACCACGGATCCAACACCTATGCTATTCATTGTTATGTTTGTTACTTTCAATTTGATCCACTCTTCACTTGTCAAGTAGAAAAGTCTACTCACGAAACCATTTGATAATGAGCTATTCATCAGAAAAGTTTGTTGAAAACTTAGACAATGAGTGATCTTTGTTGACCAGCTTTGTGGAAGACCGACTAGCAACCTTAAAGAATGTTATTAGAGAACCTGAATTGGATGGTTGGAATTTGTATCTAGGTACTCCTTTCTCCTTTCCTTCCATTCGTCGTCAATTTGCATGTTCTTTGTCGAACTCCTTGTCTACCTCCGTTTTTCTGGGGTGTTGCTTCTTTATGCTACATTTTAGTGCTGAACTGCATTCTTTGGAGCAGGAAATTGGGGGTACAATACTCCAAAAGAGAGAGAGGAAGCAGCTGGTGTTCCCCGAATAAGCATCCTTGAACTCGCTGACTTCAGTGAGAAGTTGAAATAGCTTTGCGTTATCGGTTGGCATTCCCAGAATAAACGTCCTCGGATTTTTAGGTTAACATTACCCTATTTGACACATGTTATAACTTGCATCGAGTTTTCTTCTTTCTCAATTCCATTTTGGTTGGGGGAGAATTTATCATAAATATTCCCATCATAACCACAGATAAATACTAAAAAAGAAAAATTCTCTGCCAAGCTAGTGTTTCTATGTGAGTGATTTGCTCCCACGAGAAAAGGAAATAGGCGAATTTTTTTTAGGAACAGGAACTGAACTCTTGAGTAGAAATTACTGCCAAACTTAAATTTGTCACCGCCATTTTTTTTTTCCTATCACAGTATTGGGGGACTAGATATTCTAATACTATATTTTTATGCGAAATACTTCCCATATTTGACAAGATTAACTTGTGCGCAGCAAGATTCTAAATTAAAAATCAGATTTTTACAATAAGGTATGAAAGAATATCTCGTCAACAGAGTTCATTTTTTAACAGTCAAACTTGTAAATATTCTTTGACTTTTTCAATTTAAAAACAAATTTTATTCTTCCCCTTTCAAATTCTATAGCCATCATCAGAAGGAATGGAGATCTGACAGTGGAATCAAGCAATAAGCTGAAAGAGAAGCTCACAAGTCAAACAATTAGAACATGATGAACAGGTTTGCAAGTCAACGACATGAGAAAATGGTGAGTGATAAGAAGCGTAAACAATCAATCCTCAACATGACAAGTGAAATTTCAGACAACATGCTACAACTCCTCTTTCAAGACTCCTTTCTTCTTCTCCTTCCCCTTGTGGAGTTTTTCCACAACTTCCTCCAGAGGAGGATCTCCCGGCCTTCTAAAAACTTGATCACCAATCTTCATCTCATACGCCTCTTCTTGCTCCAACACAAACTCCTTCAACTGACCCCCAAAAAAAAAAAAAATCAAAACATATTAAAAAAAAAACTTTTTTTTTTTTTTTTTTTTAAGAACAAATTGAAGCAAAGAACAGAATTACACTATACAACCTCCGAAACGTCTCGGCCTCTTTCCATGGTGAACATGATTGTGCTGAGATCAACGCCCATGAACTTGGCCTCAACACCTCCCGTTTTCAGAACCTTTGTCCATTTCATAGCAATCGCCGACACCATATCCTGATATCAAAATTCATTTACAATTCACGAAACAATCGACGAACAAGAAAATTGGGGGCAAAAGAGTTACGAATTTTTTATCGAAGAACCAAAAATGGATACCGGAGTTCGCTTGACGCCCAATCGGAGCTTGACGAAGCCGAAGGCCGGTCCCGATTGGCGCTTCGCCAACTCGGCCTGGATCTCCGACATCGCCATCTTTGACAGATCGGTTGGCTTCAGATCGTCGTCGTCGGAATTAGGCGCCGATTTTTGACCCCATTGCCTCCAGGACTCGTCTTCCTCGTCGTCCACGACGTCATCGAGGTCGTCGGTGATGTGGATCCTTCCCTTCCCTCCCTCGGCGAACCTGAAGAATTCGCCATTTCTGGAAACTACGAGGAGGAGAAGAGGGAGGAGAGACGCAAAGGGAATGATGTGGTTTGGCATGGTTTTGGCGTGAGAAGAGTAGGAACCTGCTTGAGGGGGGAAAGGGTGTGAGTGAGCCTAAAATATAGTTTTTGCGATGATGCTGTGAATGATGAGTTAGGTAATTTCAAGATTATTCCAGGGAAAAAGAAAATCAAGATCTCATTGCTTTAAATAAGAAATCCCAGATTTTACAATTTTTTAGGACAAAAAACGAGGTTTCCGCATGACTCAACTTATTATAAGTAGTAGTATTCGACTGTCGATGGAAAATGCTTGGGACACCATCTATGTTAAGACCATCATTAACAGAAAAGTGCGTTCTACGAGTTCTAATAAAAGGGCATATTACCAACCATCGGATTATTATTTAATGGTTCATATAAAAAAGACGCACCAAACAATTAAAAACTATATCACACCCAATTATTCACAAAAGAAAAAGATTACAGCCGATTTTTTTAAATAATAATAATAATAATGATAGAAAAGACCAAAATTAAAGAAAAAACACTACGTTTTTAATCCGCCGTCGATGAGCATGACACCAGTGAGTGCCAACAAGGATGCAACGAGAGGCTAAGCAGAGAACCCATTCTCTAACAGTGTTTTCGTTTGTCATCTTTGTGATCGACTCTGATTTTGCCTCATCCTTCCCTCTTATCATAACCATTCCATCGATGAGTTTGCAATGTCAACTGACTTGTGGGTTTCCATTAGAATTTGGAATCAAATTATGGATATGAAGAATTTGGTATGAACTTTGCTTGTTAGAATTCGGTGGTTATAAAACTGAAATTTAAGGGTATGAACTTTGTTTGTTGAAATTTGGTGGCAACACAATTGAAATTTTAAATCTTTCACATTTTTGTGGTCATGGTGGATATATAATGTTATTCTTTATTGAGATTTTGTTCAGAGAATTTGATACTTTACCAATAGACTTTGCATATCCATTAATAATACCAAAATTATTTTGATGACCAGTCAAACTCTTATGTGCAGTTATACTTGGAATATCCAAACTTGAATGAACCAAAAACTTGAAAATGGAAGTACTATTTATTACTAGGTATTTCAATCACAAGTGTTGATCAAATTTCATTTTTCTATTGGGTATTATCTTAATCAATAAATCTAGATGAAATTTGTTAAAATAGAAATTTGCTGAATAAACCAAAGCTATGTATTATTGCGTATTGTCTCATTTAGATTTTGTTTCAATGGAATAAATCTGGGTGACGAAGGTCGTCGGAGGTGGCAACGAGGTCCTGTGATGCTCAACCTTGGGCGCTGTCGGTAGGGCGGAGGACTTCGACAGCATTTGTATTTTAGTCAAATCATGGATTTCGTATTATCGCGAATCTAAACATAACTTCAAGAATATATATTTTTTTCAATTAATCCAGTGTAAAATATTCTATAATTATTTGGTGCATCTTTTTAATCTGAACCATTTAATATCAATTGAACAGATGTTAATATTCACCTTACCAATAGGAAAAAGTACACCCCCTATCATAAATTTTCCCCCAATAAAAAGACAATTATATTCTTTATGTATAAATGAATTAATAGAAGGTGCTCTTAGCATTCTGTATGGTAATGACATATTCATTATGACGATGAATGTATGGATAAGTTAATATACTGATATCAATTTCAATCTCATTGCTCATTGTAACTACTCGTTTATTATAATAATGGTTTTCAACTTGCTTTATGGTTGTAACATGATCATTATGCAGAGGTTTGCATGGGTACACAAACATTGTCACAGTGATACATACTTTCCAATTTATTTTGAAAATAAAGAATAAATATATAATAGATTGTTGAAAACTAATTATTTAGTACAATTTCTCTTACAAATATCTCGTGTCAAAATCATATCACAAATTTTTAATGACAAAAATGACCTTGTCAACATTATGATTGTGTTATTATTGTTTGTACATATATTAAATCTGTTTTATATATCACCGACTAGTCTACTTAAGATTGATTTGCGATACTAGGCTTTTTTTACATAATCATTTTCTCTATGATAATTAATGATCTGAAAAATTCGCTTTATTTCTAATAGACAAAACATTTTTGTATGGAAATAACAAGCTCTTCATGAAAATAAGTGTATGTTCACCGCGAACACAATCATGATCGATTTATATGTTCGCAGTGAAAAAACAATTTATGTTCTCATAATTTCACTTTTTTTATTATGACAAGAAGAATGACACATGAACAAGTATGAATTAAAATCATTAAACTTATTATTGTTGAAAAATGTATAGCAAAAGTCATGAACCTAATTATAAAAGGTAATCATCACATGGCATGGCTTAATTTATAACGAGGAAATTATATCAATTAATTAATGGGAAGGCTGTGCAGCACAACAGTCTCGACGGTCAGACCAGGGCCGAAGCCGAAGAGGACGCCCCAGTCGAGGCCTTCGCCCGTGGTGGACTTGCCTTCCTCCGCTGACTTCTTCCTCATCTCGTCTAATATGAAGAGTACGGACGCACTGGACATGTTTCCGTACTCGCTCAACATCTGACGAGTGGCCATCAGCTTCTCTTTCTTCAGCCCAACCTTCGCCTCCACCTGGTCGAGGATCGCCGGTCCTCCCGGGTGCGCCACCCAGAATATCGAATTCCAGTCGCTAATCCCGATCGGAGTGAATGCCTCCACCAGACTCTTCTCTATGTTCTTCGATATCAACGCAGGTACGTCCTTGAGGAGATGAAATGTCAGACCCACTTCTCTCAAATGCCCGTCAATCGCACCCTCCGAGTCTGGAAGGATCGTCTGCGCCGCCGAAACCAGCTCAAAAAGCGGCCTTTCGATAGACAAGTCCGGTTCTGCGCCGACGATGACAGCGGCGGCGCCATCACCGAACAACGCCTGCCCCACCATGGAGTCCAGGTGGAGTTCGGAGGGCCCGCGGAACGTGACGGCAGTGATCTCAGAGCAGACGACCAGGACCCGAGCGCCCTTGTTGTTCTCCGCCAAGTCCTTGGCGAGGCGTAGGACAGCACCGCCCGCGAAGCAGCCTTGTTGGTACATCATGAAGCGCTTGACGGAGGGGCGGAGGCCGAGGAGCTTTGTGATCTGGTAGTCGGCGCCGGGCATGTCGACGCCGGAGGTAGTGCAGACGATGAGGTGGGTTATCTTTGACTTTGGCTGGCCCCACTCCTTTATGGCTTTCACCGCCGCCTCTTTGCCTAGCTTTGGTATCTCCACCACCACTATGTCCTGCCGTGCGTCCAACGATGGCGCCATGTACTCGCACATCTTCGGGTTTTCTTTTAGGATCTCTTCCGTCAAGTACATGTGACGCTTCTTTATCGTTGCTTTCTCACCTGTATTTTAATTTGAACTTATGTAAATATATATGGGACAATTACCTCAAATATATATATATATATATATTTATATATGGGACAAAGATGGAACGTTGTATGTCCATCATGAACTTGAGTAAACAATATATATTTAACAAAGCTTGTAGCATATAAATAAGGCTGTAAAAAGTAATGGCATGAAAAATTATCATCAAAATCAATTTGAAGTTAAATAACATACACATGCGTCTAAACTTGTCCTTGAGTTCAGTCTTGTGTTCACTGTTGGTGATGCGGAAGTAAAAGTCAGGATAATCAGCCTGCATGAAGAAGTTGGGCGGATTGGCGGTGCCGATGGCCAGCACGGCGGCCGGTCCCTCGGCCCGCTGCGCCTTTCGGATTTCGTGGACGGAGGTCGCCATGCTAATTAATATTTAATTTGCTAGACAATATTATTGCTAGCTAGCTTTTAGGTATTATGTCAAACTAGCTTAGCTTATAACTTGCAGTTTGTTGAATTGAAAAAACATGAGTTAACAGGTATATATACACACCCGGTATTGTACTATAGAGAGGGGGGTTAATGGGTAGGTTGGATAATGGCAGCTGCGTGGCCACGTGAGCCGGTTGACTTAGGCAGCTCAACCGGTAGCTAATATGCCACCTTTTTTTTTTTTTTTTTTATAATTGATATGGTCCTTTTTTATTTTTTCTTGAGAGAAGAATGATAGGACCATACTTTGTCTATTGGTATTGACCGATCATAGTTTTCTGTATCTTGTGGAATGTCGTACCAGCCAATATTGACAATTCGTAGTTGTAATCAGTAGAAGCAATATAATATGTATACATATTCATGTTTATACATAAAGTTGGAGAAAATGTGATGTATCTTCCAAGCAATTCTAGCACTTTTTTAGCAAAGAAAAAAAAAAAAAAAAAAAAAAAAAAAAACAGCTAGTCAAACACTTAGTGAATTTTACCCAGTCAAGATTCTAGAGGCCCATTCCTCCTGCCACTTTGGACCTAAACTCTCTCAGTCAAGGGAGAATAAATTACGGAAAAAACAAGAAATACCACTTGAGATTTAAGATGGTAAAACTATTATTTATGCTACTACACTAAAACATAAATAATTGACATTCAATAAAGAGAAAATAAAAGTTTAATAACGCTTATTATTTAAAATGATATAAATAATAGGTCTCTATAAAATCATAATGAACCATCTACCTTTCTCATAATATAAATAACAAATTTACAATAAATAATATATTTTAAAACTATTTAAAGCAAATAAAAGTTAAAAAGAAAATTTACGAGGTAAATAATCTTATTGCTCATCATAAATAGAAAGTTTACGTGGTAAAATATCTTTTACTAGTCATAAATAAAAAGTTTACATGGTAAAAATCTTTTTACAGTTGTTTATTTTGAATATTTTAAAATATGTTATTTACTTAATTCAGTTTTGTAAAAATGTTATTTATTATCATGTCTCCTCACACTTAATATGTAAGCTTATAATTAGTCCTTGAATAAGTTTGGTCTATAGAAACACAACACTTGTGCTCAAATTATCTTTTTACCCTTAACGGTGGTAAAATTAACATTTTTCCCTCCCTTACACGAGCCATTTGTTCTAATTGAATTCTAGGCTCGTTACTTGGTTTAGACATATTACCTAGACTTCAGGTCTGCATATACACAAATAGAGCCGTGAGTTTTAGTTGAGCTAAACGGACTGGCCTTGAGCCTGTCACTGTTGGCCAGGGCCCATCTTTAACTCTTAGGTTGGGCTGAGCATGTACTTTAGGCCCTAAACTATTTTCGAGGCTAAGGCATGCAATTTTAATTTTATTATTTTTATTTTTTATTTTTTGAATTTTTAAACAAGTTAACAAATATAAAAGTTTGAATAATCAATGGTCATGCTCAAAGTGTTTTTATTTTATTTTATTTTCCAATTTTCTTTGTAAAAGTTAGGGTTGACCCGACCCTAAGCACATTAGGCTTTAGGGCTGGGCTGGGCCGGCCTTCTTATTTCTTATTTTTAGGGCCGGCCAAACCCGAATACTTCCTTCAAGCCCAGCCCGGCCCATTCTCCTTAGGTCCACGGGGGCCGTGGGCGGGCCTATTTTTACTATTTGTTTCCTTATTTGACACCAACCCTAACCCTAAATTTTGTAGGTTTTTGGGCCGGACCATATTTTTCTCAAATAAAAATTACCTCGGCCCAGCCCACACCACGGGCCAATTTAACATGTGTCAGACTGGGTTATGCTATGGGCCAGAATGGGTCGTTCTGTGGGCCAGGATGGACCGTGCCATGGAGCTTAAATGGGCTGGCCTATTCAAGGCCCATCATGGGTTTAGATGGGCCATCTAGGCGTGCAATTTTTAATTTTTAAGTTTTGAATTTTTAAACAAGTTAACAAATATAAAAGTTTGAATAGTTAATGGAAATATGAAAATGGATATTCTATTTATAATTGCCTCATTAAATAAAAACATTTCTAAGGAAATCCTAGTGAGACAAAACCTTAGTAAGAAAAAAAAAAGTACAATCAGGATAATTATGCATAAGATGTTTATAAAATTACTAAAAAAGAAAAAAATGAAGATATTATGGGCCTAGATGGGCCGGGCTGGGGTGGCCCATTATGGGCATAGACGGACCGAGCTGGGCCGGCCCATCATGGGCCTAGACAGGCTAGCGCAGCCCAGCCTAGCCCATGATTTTTCATGGGCTGTGCCAGGCCGCCCCATGGGCCGATATATCTTGGCCCAGCCCAGCTCACCAATGTTTATGGGCTGGGTCGTGCCTTGAACAATAACGGGCTGTGCCGGCCCGACCCATCACTATGTCAAGATGGGCCTGGGGCAGCCCACAAGGCCCGGCCCATTGTTGCATAGAGATGCAAGAACGGGCCAGCCTGGCCTATTCTCCTTAAGCCCACATGGGTTGAGCCGGCCTTGCCCACAAATTTTATGCGCCGGGCCGGTCCATATAAGAACTACCTCGACCTAGTCCACACCACAGGCCAATTTTACGTGTGTTAGGCTGGGCTATGCTATGGGCCAAGATGGGCCTTGAATGAGCCATCATGGGCTTAGATTCGCTAGCCCATCTAAGCATGCAATTTTTAATTTTATTATTTTTATTTTTTATTTTTGAATTTTTAAACAAGTTAACAAATATAAAAGTTTGAATAATCAATGGAAATATAAAAACTGATATTTTATTTACGATTGCCTCATTAAGTAAAATGATTTCTAAGGAAAACTCATTGGGACAAAACATTGATAAGGAAAAAAGAGTACAATCAGGATAATTATACATAAGATGTTTTACAAAATTACTAAAAAAGAAAAAAAATGAATATATTATGGTCTAGATGGGCCGGCCCACATGGACCTAGACAGACCGGCCCAACCCAGCCCAAACCCGACATGGCCCATGATTTTTCATGGGTCGGCCCATTGGCTGATATATGTTAGCCTAACTCAACTCACCAATATTTATAGAATGAGTCGTGCCTTGAACAATAACGTACCGTGCCAGTCCGGTCCTTTACTGTGACAGGATAGACCTGGGCCTGCCCACGGGCTCCTGCCCATTGTTGCAACTCTAGAGCAGATTAAGAAGAAGTACTAAGAAGACTAAAAAAATCCCTACAAAAATAGATTATGAATAATTGTCAAATTTATATTAAAATTTATCTATTTTACATATTTTTTTAATTTAATATAATTTTAATATGATTAATATTCAAAAACTGAAATTAGCAATAAGACAGAAACTCTTAAATTGGAGACTTCCTCTAATAATAAATAGAGCAGGGGCAGAGAAAACCCCACGAAAACGTAAGGAGAAATGTTGTAAATTTTCCCTTCTGTTAACTTATGGATGGAAATTAACATGTGACGATTAATTTTCCAGGAAACATGTGACATTTCTCCTTACAGGACTTATGGATGGCAGTGATGCCAATTTTGAGGGTAATTTAGTAAATACATTAATGAAGCTGTTATTGAGGGTTTTATAACGCTTTTAATTCCGCATTTTTTCCCAATTCGATCAAAAACCCAAAAACTAAAAGAAAGAAACCCAGAGCAAAAAAAGGAGCAAGAATCCCACTGCATACAACAACGCAAGAAGGAAGGAAGGAAGGAATTGACATGGGTGAAGAAAATTCAGAGGGGATTGAAATTCTTATTCACGGTTGGTATTAATTTTTTTCCCTTTTTATCTACCAAACAATGACTATGCTGTTGATTCAAATTTTAATTTGTGTAGACACGAAAAAGTCCTCGTTTCAAGATTACAGCAGATAGAATGGTCACTACTGCCAAGGCGAAGATTCTTTCCAAAAGTGTGAATGTCAATACCACCTCCAGAGGAAAACTCCATTAGCAACTGCTAACTATAGATTAAGCATTTTTTGGTGCCATGTGAATGAGAGTAATGGAAAGAAATATGTGGCGCGTGACAGACTTTACTTAGTATGTGTGTGTTGATGTAAATGGGGAAGACTAATATGAAGACCCCTTTTGTTATTTTTGGGACCTTTTTTTGTTACTTTTGGATTTGGATTTGGATTTAGCAGGGGAATATATTCCTACCTCTTCTGGTAATGTTGGCTGCCATTGTTGAAGCACAAAAGCTTCTTAGGTTAGGTCAGACCGGAGCAAAGAAGAAGAAGGATGAGAGAATTGTCCAAAAAAAAAAAAAAAACCAATTCATTCCAGATTTCTCTTATTTCAGGGGCAATTTTGTAATTGCACACTTAATTCCCTCACTCTTGCTGACAACATTTCTAAAGGGAACTCACGGACGTTACAAATTAAAGTTCTGTAGGAAATTAAAGTTGAGTTGGCATTTTGTTACACGGGCTAAAATTTTCGGGGCATTCGTGTAATTTGACCAATTAATAATCTCTCATTGCATGGGGCCTCCTTTTGATCCTGAGGATTTTCCAAAATTTATTTTTGGACTTCCACTTCTTGAGGCTCATATCAATGCGATCTTGCGGACATCCGAAATCAACACCTCAAGTTCTTGGTCTTTGAGAATCATTTTTTGGGTGATAAAGAGTTCAGAGAGAAGTATGAGATTTCAGTTTCCTTAAAGTATAACATTAAGCATTCCTTGATGCGATTTTTGTTGAATTTGATGGAAATTAAGGTCTCGTTCACTTCACCGATTCGAGTTTTTGTTTTAAGTTTCTACAGTAAAAAACTCTAAAAAAATGTCACATCAAAATTTTCTGTTATAATAAAAAGTTCTCAGAAAAATGTCATATCTCAGCAAATCGAAAACTCGAATCCGCGAAGTGAACGAGGCCTAATATTTCTCTTCACTACTCTAAGGACACCTATAGTATGGATTGAATCTCTCTCATATTTCGATTGCTCCAAGATTATAAGCTTATTTGTCCCCACACAAACGAAAATAACGATAGCTCTGACTACCATATGCTTGATTTTGTCTTAAATTTACATAGCCGAGTTTTCATAAGGAACCAGTTATTCTAAACCATCATGGGCTACTTAACAATATTTGTGCGAAATTATAACTTTATTCTTAGGAGACGTTTAGTTCATGGATTAAAATCATGAGATTAGAATAATTTTCAATTTACGTGTATTTTTTGTGAGAGAAAACATTATAGCGAACTATAAACTATAATTCAAATCATGGTATGAATCTCTTTACCAAACGTCTACTTAGTCAGATTTTGAAAAATCTTCCCTCATGAGAAGTGTTTATTTTATGGAATACAACCACATAGCTCTGACTTTGGCCATTTTTGTGTTCGTCAACTTGTGTGTAAAGACATTTTACTGTTCTGAGCATGATAAAAATCACATCAAATTAATATATATATATATATATAAAATAAATAAATTTTAATACAAATTTAACGTTTGAAAATACGGTTTTTTAGGTAGTTTATTTTTTCAAGAGAAACTCCCTTGCCTTAAAAGATTACATAACAAGAACAAAATAAAATTGAACAATTTATTTCCCTCCTTTTTTAACTCAATTTATTGGCATCAAGCTTGTCTGCTCGAGAAATTAAACAGAGAACACTCACCCCAAAATAATAATAATAATAATAATAATAATAAGAGATTTTTTTTTAAAGCGTTTTTTTTTTTTCAGTAATAAATCAGGTTGTAGACACTATAAGTTTGCTGAAAACATTATCAATGAGCATTCTCCTAGTTGCTGCAGTAGTCATACCATATAACATACGTTGTATATGTTTTGGTCGCCATCTACAAAGTCAAAAACCTCACAATACGTTAGAAATTAGAATCGATTTGACTAGTCCAAATAAAAAATCACCATGCGCGTCTCATATACATATGGGAGACAGTTATTACTAAAAGTTTGTTTAATATTATTTGTGTATATATATATATATATATTCCTATGAAATCGGAAATTATAATTTGCTTTTATAATAATCTTTCTTCTACAGTTATTTTCAAAAATGTCAGGGAAAAAATAACAATATCTTTCTTCTGTTATCAATTTAAAATTTTTCATTTATACCATTAATATTTTGGGATGGTATCTTTCATATTCTATTAAAATATTTATTTTGTCGAGATATTTTTTTTTTATATTCTACCATAATACGTTTCATATTCTACAAGAATATATTTAATGGCATAAATAATAAGATGATGAAAAACAATAACCATTTCTTATAATTTTCTCAAAGAAATAACTCATCAAGAATTACCCACACAAAAAAGTACATAGTTCATACTAAATAGGTTTAATAAGAGTTAACCGTAGAAGCTGCGCATTGACCAAACAAATCAGGGATTTTCAAGTCTCTAGGGCAGAGCTTCTTAATGCATTCCAAAGCACAAGTTTCATGATAATTTGATCCCGTTATTTTAACACAATCCTTGTATTGTTTAAGCTTTTGAAGGATTAATGAAAGTAGAGAAAGTGCTGGAGAAAGGGTAGTAGTAGTAGAAGAAGATAAGGAATCAGTCTTTGCTCGCACCATTACGATTGCTGGTATAAGCAATAATGTTATCAGTATCACCAATATAATTTGTATCATATGATAGTTTGTATAATTTCGTTGTTTCTTGAAATCTTTTGTTTTTAATGTCAAATACGTACCTAGGTGTGGCCCATTATAAATAGTGATATGTATATGCATATATATACATATATGAATATAACTTTATTGATCATTTGAAGTAAATTAAGTTAAATATATATATATATATATTAATGTGAGTTTAGACGAACTGATTAAATTGGATATAAATACAGAATACTAATTAATGAAGTAATATTTTGTTGTAATACATGGGCAGGCTTTAGTTAAGTAACAGTACTATCTCTTGGATATGCTTTTTGGTCAGGTAACATATGGCTTTTTAATTTTTAATGATCAAATATTGAACTTAGTGTCTCTTTTGCAGGAAATAATGGGAAAGTGCATTCAGCCTTTTTTTAATAACTTAACTACAATAAATTTAGCATTTTCCATCTAAATTTCAGCAGAATACTGAACTTTAGTCAAATCTAGGTTTGAGTATTATCGACAAATTAAACTGAATAGATTTTTTTTTAATTAATCCAGTGTAAACTATTCTATAATTATTTAGTGCATCTTTTTAATCTGAACCATTAAATAACAATTGAACGGATGTTAATATTACCGGTAGGAAAAAGTACACCCCCTACCATAATTTTTTCCCCAATAAAAAGACAATTAAATTCTTTATGTATAAATGACTTAATAGAACGTGCTCTTAGCAATCTTTATGGTAATGACATATTCATTACAATGATGAATGTATGGATAAGTTAATATACTGATATCAATTTCAATCCATTGCTCACTGTAACTACTCGTTTATTATAATAATGGTTTTCAACTTGCTTTATGGTTGTAACATGATCATTATGCAGAGGTTTGCATGGGTACACAAACATTGTTACAGTGATATATACTTTCCAATTTAGTATTTTGAAAATAAAGAATAAATATATAATAGATTGTTGAAAACTAATTATTTAGTACAATTTCTCTTACAAATATCTTGTGTCAAAATCATATCACAAATTTTTAATGACAAAAATGACCTTGTCAACATTATGATTGTGTTATTGTTTGTACATATATTACATCTGTTTTATATATTACCGACTACAGTCTACTTAAGATTGATTTGCTATACAAGACTTTCTTTACATAATCATTTTCTTTATGATAATTAATGATTTGAAAAATTCGCTTTATTTCTAATAGACAAAACATTTTTGTATGGAAATAACAAGCTCTTCATGAAAATAAGTGTATGTTCACCGTGAACACAATCATGATCGATATATATGTTCGCAATGAAAAAACAATTTATGTTCTCATAATTTCACTTTTTTTATTATGACAAGAAGAATGTCACGTGAACAAGTATGAAATAAAATCATTAAACTTATTATTGTTGAAAATGTATAGCAAAAGTCATGAACCTAATTATAAAAGGTAATCATCACATGGCATGGCTTAATTTATAACGAGGAAATTATATCAATTAATTAATGGGAAGGCTGTGCAGCACAACAGTCTCGACGGTCAGACCGGGGCCGAAGCCGAAGAGGACGCCCCAGTCGAGGCCTTCGCCGGTGGTGGACTTGCCTTCCTCCGCTGACTTCTTCCTCATCTCGTCTAATATGAAGAGTACGGACGCACTGGACATGTTTCCGTACTCGCTCAACATCTGACGAGTGGCCGTCAGCTTCTCTTTCTTCAGCCCAACCTTCGCCTCCACCTGGTCGAGGATCGCCGGTCCTCCCGGGTGCGCCACCCAGAATATCGAATTCCAGTCGCTAATCCCTATCGGAGTGAATGCCTCCACCAGACTCTTCTCTATGTTCTTCGATATCAACGCAGGTACGTCCTTGAGGAGATGAAATGTCAAACCCACTTCTCTCAAATGCCCGTCAATCGCACCCTCCGAGTCTGGAAGGATCGTCTGCGCCGCCGAAACCAGCTCAAAAAGCGGCCTTTCGATAGACAAGTCCGGTTCTGCGCCGACGATGACAGCGGCGGCGCCATCACCGAACAACGCCTGCCCCACCATGGAGTCCAGGTGGAGTTCGGAGGGCCCGCGGAACGTGACGGCAGTGATCTCAGAGCAGACGACCAGGACCCGAGCGCCCTTGTTGTTCTCCGCCAAGTCCTTGGCGAGGCGGAGGACAGCACCGCCCGCGAAGCAGCCTTGTTGGTACATCATGAAGCGCTTGACGGAGGGGCGGAGGCCGAGGAGCTTTGTGATCTGGTAGTCGGCGCCGGGCATGTCGACGCCGGAAGTAGTGCAGACGATGAGGTGGGTTATCTTTGACTTTGGCTGGCCCCACTCCTTTATGGCTTTCACCGCCGCCTCTTTGCCTAGCTTTGGTATCTCCACCACCACTATGTCCTGCCGTGCGTCCAGCGATGGCGCCATGTACTCGCACATCTTCGGGTTTTCTTTTAGGATCTCTTCCGTCAAGTACATGTGACGCTTCTTTATCGTTGCTTTCTCACCTGTATTTTAATTTGAACTTATGTAAATATATATGGGACAATTACCTCAAATATATACATATATATATATATATTTATATATGGGACAAAGATGGAACGTTGTATGTCCATCATGAACGTGAGTAAACAATATATATTTAACAAAGCTTGTAGCATATAAATAAGGCTGTAAAAAGTAATGGCATGAAAAATTATCATCAAAATCAATTTGAAGTTAAATAACATACACATGCGTCTAAACTTGTCCTTGAGTTCAGTCTTGTGTTCACTGTTGGTGATGCGGAAGTAAAAGTCAGGATAATCAGCCTGCATGAAGAAGTTGGGCGGATTGGCGGTGCCGATGGCCAGCACGGCGGCCGGTCCCTCGGCCCGCTGCGCCTTTCGGATTTCGTGGACGGAGGTCGCCATGCTAATTAATATTTAATTTGCTAGACAATATTATTGCTAGCTAGCTTTTAGGGATTATGTCAAACTAGCTTAGCTTATAACTTGCAGTTTGTTGAATTGAAAAAACATGAGTTAACAGCTATATATACACACCCGGTAATGTACTATAGAGAGGGGGGTTAATGGGTAGGTTGGATAGTGGCAGCTGCGTGGCCACGTGAGCCGTTGGACTTAGGCAGCTCAACCGGTAGCTAATATGCCACCCTTTTTTTTTTTTTATAATTAATATGTCCTTTTTTATTTTTTCTTGAGAGAAGAATGATAGGACCATACTTTGTCTATTGGTATTGACCGATCATAGTTTTCTGTATCTTGTGTAATGTCGTACCCGCCAATATTGACAATTCGTAGTTGTAATCAGTAGAAGCAATATAATATGTATACATATTCATGTTTATACATAAAGTTGGAGAAAATGTGATGTATCTTCCAAGCAATTCTAGCACTTTTTTAGCAAAGGAAAAAAAAAAAAAAAAAAAAAAAAAAAAAAAAAAAAAGCAGCTAGTCAAACACTTATAGTGAATTTTACCGAGTCAAGATTCTAGAGGCCCATTCCTTCTTCCACTTTGGACCTAAACTCTCTCAGTCAAGGGAGAATAAATTACGGAAAAAACAAGAAATACCACTTAAGATTTAAGATGGTAAAACTATTATTTATTTTACTATACTAAAACATAAATAATTGACATTTATTAAAGAGAAAATAAAAGTTTAATAACGCTTAATTATTTAAAATGACATAAATAATAGGCCTCTATAAAATTATGATGAATCATGTACCTTTCTCATAACATAAATAACAAATTTATAGTAAATAAAATATTTTAAAACTATTTAAAGTAAATAAAAGTTAAAAAGAAAATTTATAAGATAAAAAATCTTATTGCTAGTCATAAATAGATTGCTTACGTGGTAAAATATCTTTTACTAGTCATAAATAGAAAGTTTACGTGGAAAAAATCTTTTTACGGTTGTTTATTTTGAATATTTTAAAATATGTTATTTACTTAATTCAGTTTCGTAAAAATGTTATTTATTATCATGTCTCCTCACACTTAATAGGTAAGCTTATAATTAGTCCTTGAATAAGTTTGGTCTATAGAAACACAACACTTGTGCTAAAATTATCTTTTTACCCTTAATGGTGGTAAAATTAACATTTTTCCCTCCCTTACATGAGCCATTTGTTCCAAGTCAATTCTAGGCCCGTTATTTGGTTTAGACTTATTACCTAGACTTAAGGTTTGCATATACACAAATAGAGCTATAAGTTTTGGTTGAGCTAAATGGACTGGCCCTGGCCAGCACTCTTGGGATGGGCGAGAATTTACTTTAGGCCCTAAACTATTTTTAGGTCAGGCCGGTCACGCTCAAAGTGCTTTTATTTTATTTTATTTTCACATTTTCTTTGTAAAAATTAGGTTTGACCTGACCCTAAGCTCGTCAGGCTTCAGGGCTAGGCTAAGTCGACCTTCTTATTTCTTATTTTTAGGGCCGGCCCAACCCGAATACTCCCTTCAAGCCGTTGGGCCTGGCGGCTCAAACTTTCAACTCTATAGCATCTTAGTTTTTCCCTTGCTATCATTTGGGTGTCCCTTAAAATGTCCCAACACACAACAAGTACAAATTTGCCTTTTGGACTCTCTATTTCCTAGTTTTTTATAGTTTTGACCTTCTAAACTTAAAATCACGATCTCCGGTTTATTTTAAGTCCTTTTCCTTTGAAACTTAACACAAGGGTCCTCAATGTCTGTCAATTTCCGTCCATAAGTTAACAAAGGGGGAAATTTTGCAACATTTCTAAAGCCCGAGGCAACGGATGTTACAAATTGAAGTTCATAGAGCATTTTGTTACACGGGCTAAAGTTTCGAGAGCAAGAACGCAAGATCAAAGTGGCAAGTGCACTTACCAACGTATTTAAAAGAATGAAGATTTATAGCTTCCACTTGGATTGTCTCCCATTGCGCACATACATTCAACAACTTGAGACTCAAGCTCGAAATTCAAAGATTCTTCAAGCTGTCACATTCGTCTAAGTACAATTTCTCGAGAGAAGGGCAACCCAACACTAGCTTATAAAATTCTCACCTTCCATCTCAGATTTCTTTAACGACAAAACATTTCAAAGATGGAAGGCTCATAGGATAACAAGACTCTCTACTTCACAAATTCTAGGTTTAGGATAGTCAATAATGTTAAATTAAGTACAACTTGAGGCAAGCAATAGTATCCTCTCTTAGGACATTCATCTTGCATATTGAGATGCAATTCTTGGAGATGGGGATGAGCCGCAAAACCTAATCGCCTATTCACTTGAGAACTGCGACCGACCGTTGTAGTATATCTCAACTTTAAATCTAGTTATGACAGAATTTGTATCGTGTTGCATACCCATCTTGTGGTTCTTCAAACACTGCTCCACAAAATTGAAGGAGAATTCATTTTCAATATTATCATCAGAAAGTTCTAAAGTAGGAATTGAGCACCACATTCGTCTCCAATGCCTAGAAAGGAGGCTCATCAGAACGACATTAATAATGGGTACGAAAGAGAGAATATGATGGATAATATGATCGGGTAGTTTTAAAATCACATCAACATGCATGAATTTTGGTTCTTTACCTTTTTCTTTCCTCCCAACATGCACTTTTTTTCTTTTTCTTCCCATGTCTAGACAATTGGGAATGCAAATGCAATCAAATACGCAGTTAACTAAACATATAAAACACAAGAAGACATCAAAGGGGTAGATTAAAGCCATCTCAAATGGCACAAATGTTCCGAAAGACAAAATTTACTCTTTTCAATTCAATCTAGTTAGTGAAAGAATAGCCAAGATTTATTTCAAACTGAGCAATCCCATATACATTCCAAAGTTTATCAAATCATAGCCGAAGTTACAGATTAAACTAATGGACTTAGGGCCCGTTCACTTCGCTAATTCGAGTTTTTAATTCAAGTTGAGATTTGATTTTATGTGAGAGCTTTTTACTGTAGCAAAAAACTTAAATGTGATTGTTTGTGAGAGCTTTTTACTGTAGCAAAACTCGAATTTTAAACTCGAATAAGTGAAATGAACGGGGCTAGAGACTATGAGATCTTAACCTTAACGTTTTAGCTACAGAAAGAAAACTCCAAGTTTTGTCATTAAATATTTCTATAAAAACTAGTAAGTAAAATAAAAATCATATTCAATAAGTTAGTCTAAATAGAAATAGAATCAGGTGTGTGCCTTATTAAAATCGTATGACCAAAATAGTCCATTTCAGTTTGAGTTGTATGTTGTATACTTCATTCATATGTATGTATGTATTTTGTATATATATATATATATATATATATATATATATATATGTGTGTGTGCCTATGTATGTATGTATGCATGGTAGTAAACACAAATGAGTAGAGTAGAGATGAGAGAACAGGCCGGGCTGGTCCAGTCCATTCTCTTTATGTCTACGCGGACTGTGAGTTAGGCCGGCCCATATAAAAATTACCTCAACTCAGTCCACACCACGGGTCAATTTATTAAAAGCATGTCTTGATCAATACTTGGATTAATGCAGCTACAAATTTAAAAAAAAAAAAAAAAAAAAAAAAAAAGTGTAGGCTTTTCGAGAACTCTTGCTTGAACTGTGTTGCACAAAACCGCACATCATACCTCAATTTTCAAACAATTTCATCAAGTGCACCTAAAATTCCCTTTTGTCAGTCAGTCATGAAAGAAAACTGACTCTACCAAATACCAATCATAGTCAGCAGGTGAGCCATGAAAAATTGCTCAACTATCTTTAAACTCATATTCTACAACTGCAAATGCGAAAGGGAACAATCCATTATCTAAGTGCTACGATGGATAAAAGCTGTCCTTTGAGTGGTCCTTTAAGAAAGTAACCATCAATGGCGATAAGTGGTCTACAACCAGCAACAAACCCATTTCTTAAACAATCTAAGCAGAAACAGAAAATCGTTTCAAAAGCTTGGTTTCCGAAGTCAAATCTCTTTAACTATGACGTTCTAGTTATATTGCCAGAGGTTGTATTTTTTATTGGGATAACTACGTTACGTGTAAAATTTATACCTCGAGTTAAAATTGAGCAAAAACGTTAAAATATTATAAAAATAACAAAAATATCACAGCTATTATTCTAAGGACATCATATTTTTTACTATATAATTAGAGCAGTAAGTTTAAATTAGGTAAAATGAGTCGGTCTGAAACCCGACCTAGAGATTAAAATCAGGCATGGCTGAGATTTTGCATTTGAAAACTTATTCGGGCCGGATTGGCCCAGCCCAAACACTATCTTTTAAATTAAAAAAAAAAAAATTGAAATATCTTATAAAATTCTAGACTAGATAACCTGAACTTCTATCTCCATACATAATAATATAAATCATTACTAATAATTTTAAATTGCACTAGTATTTCAAAAAAGTTTACTATATTTAAACTCTAATATTAAATTTTGCAAGAACCTTTTTTTATTTTTGGCTCTTAATTTTTTATCCCAGACTTCTTCTGTTTTGGTTTGGTTAATTTAATGCAGTTCCAATTATATATATATATATATATATATATATAGTTTTGGGGGGTCAAAACTACATTTTAAATTTAATGGGCACATCATTGTAAGGTTCAAAATTATTTATATCTACATGTATAAAAGCAATAGAAGTATCCAGCAAAAAAAAAGAAGTTTGGAACGTTCTCCTTTCACAGTACAGATGTAAAATTATTCTTATTCTAATTAAAAAAAGGACTTGAATCATCTAAAAAATATAATTTATTTTTATTTTTATTTTTATTTTTTAGTTAAAAATTTAATAGAAACTCTTGATAAATCGTACTAACACACTTATAATTAATTTGAGATATTCTTTTATAAATATATCACACGTTAAATTTATGTAAATGAGAAAATATTATCTCTAAAATTAATTTAAAATAACTAACACTAAATTGTGAAATCAATTTTTTCTATAGAATTTTGCCCGAGTGCAAAGCGCCCTAAAAAAACTACTGTTCTTTTATCCAAAAAAAAAAAAAAAAAAAAACAACTTGAGTTTTAATTTTATTTAAGTTTATATTCTTTTAAGTTCCAACTTTATTTAATTTTACTTAATTTTATTTAAATTACAACTTCAACTCAAATTATAACTCAAATTTAATTCAAAAACTTACACTTAAATTACACTCTAAAAGAATAGACTTTTATCTTTCTCCTGATGTTAGAACTCTATTATTGGATTGGTCTGTGGTTTCTTGACTTTCTGTAGATATGATTCTGAGGATTGTGTACTCCGGTCTATTCATTAAGCGATTTTTCCGGGTACACCATTGAATAACATTGATTAGTTGAATCTTGCTAGTTTTGCTATTGATGCCAATTTATGCTTCTTTTCCCCCTTTTTCCCTTGTCTTGTTTATACCAAGACCCACCCAGTTCTTAGTTTTGTGCTTTAGCTAGTTGTTGATTGCACGTGTCATCATATTGTGAACCTATTACTGTTATGGCCACGCATGCCCTATTCAAATTAAGCATAGTTTTTAATTAGTGATAATTATTAACCTGCAAATTGTAATTGGGCAATATAATGTTTTAAAAATTAGAAATGCTTAAAAAATTCGTGACCCATCTACTTTCCTATGTCTGGCCTGTTGAGTAGATTGCTTAAGATGAAAACAAGGAGAAATAGACGTCCAAAAAAAAAGCAAGATAGATAGCAGCATATATGTGACTCTATTCAAGCCAAGCCGAATGGTATATTGAAGAGGAGATGCGATTCTAATATCTAAAGATCCTTTAATTGAATATTTTTTAAATGGATTCTTTACTTGATTACTTTTTAAATATTTCATTGATCATGTGAACTTATTTGGATTTGTATACAAATGCAAAATGCTAATTTTTAACTTGTGGTGAGTCACGTATTCATCTTCCGTAAATATTTTAATATAGAATTCAATTTTTTCTCAATTAAAAAAAATACCCATGTTTTGGTGGAAAAAACCTAAAAATGTCATGAAATAAAAAAATATATTATTTATGTCATCCTACTTAAAAGTAAATTATTGTCATTCAATTAATAAAGATAAAATAAAAGACAATAATAATACCTAATTATTTAAAATGACATAAATAATATGCCTATATAGAGCACAGCAAACCATGTATTTAATAATAATAATAATAATAATAATAATAATAATAATTATTATTATTATTATTATTATTATTATTATTATTATTATTATTATTATTATTATTTTTTGATGGGTATGCAAGTAAAACCAAATAGAGTAAATCAAAAGGAGATGCAATTCGTTTAATTGCACAATTATGTGGGCTGTAGGGTTTTTAGACTGTTGTTTGTAAGATACTCTCGCTTGGAACCAAGATTATATCTTTACCAAAAGACAAAAAAAAAAAAAAAAAAAACCAATATTCACGTTGTTTTCTTGGTTCCTTGCTTCTTTGTTAGATTTTGCTTGTATTAATGTCTTTGTTTTGGTAGCCCATTGTTGTGTTCTTTTTTTTTTTTTTTTTTTTTTTGGAAAAATTTCATTTCATTAAAACAATAGAATCAAACAAACTTCAATACTATTTTTGTCTTGGCAGCCCGTTGTTGTTGAGTTCTGCTTTTGCCTTTTCGGCCGTGGCTTAATGAAGTTTCTTATTAGTAAATAAGTAAGTAAATAAATAAATAATCCCTTTTTTAGAGTAAATAAAAATATTATGAAAATTTTTGATACGTCTGAAATATCAATAGGTTAGATTTTTTTAACTGTTAAATATTCATATTTTTTAATTTTTATGTAATTTTATATAAATTTAATAGATATAAAATTTAACTGACTGTCGTACTGAAAAAAAAATCCTAATTATTTTAATAGTTGAAGCATAATTACTTAAAAATAAACTATAATTGAGTCATTGGACCTTTGTATTCTGACTTGTATAGGATGCAAAACACTAACCAACGTCTCAGCCGGGCTGAAGTACTCTTTTTTTTAGGGAGAAAGAGGAAAATAGATTAAAATTTAAGATGAATTAAAATTAATAGGTCAATAGTTTACATAAATTAATAAATAAGCTAAATTATTATTTTCGTCCATAACTTGTCTGGTTATGAACCATAACTAACTTGACAAGTTATTATTTATAATTGTCCATAACTTATCCAGTTATAAATCATAACTTGACAAGTTTGTCCATAACTTATCTAGTTATAAATTATAACTTGATAAGTTATGACCTATTAATTTCTATAACAAAAAATTAACCTATTTCTTTTCTTAAATTTTTTATATTAGCCTATTTTCTATTATTTTCCTTTTTTTTTTATAGCGTAATATTTGGGTCCGTCAATTTGCGTTGCGCGTTGTTGTTCTCTCTCACAAGTCCGAACTCCAATACAGTCCTAACAAATGTAACAAATGTATTAATATATTGTTAAATAATAATTATATATATATAAATTATATTTAAAGACCAATTTTCAATTATTATGTTTTTATATGTATGGTCAACTATCTATTTAAAATAATTTTTAAATTAATATCACAAAATTAAAATAATAATATTCACATGTGTATAAATATTAAGATAGCCATTAAAACTACACACTATCACACGTGCAAATGCAATACTATTTCGTTACTAATATTTTTTAAAATAAAAAATAGATTTTTATATCAGTATACAAGCAAACATAATATTATCGGTTTTCTTTAATTTTATATCAATTAATAATTAGGAAAACTCTAAAGTTATGTTTTTCTTTTGGAAGAATATGGTTACAGAAATAGTAAAATACGAAAACAGAAAATTTTACAACATGATTTATTAAGACGACATGAATACACTATTTATACGAATTTAGTTCCCTGATTCGAATTTTTAATTCGAGTTGAGATGTAATTTTATGTGAGAGATTTTTACTGTAATAAAAAAGTTAGATTTGACTGTTTCTAAGAGCTTTTAACTGTAGCAAAACTCGAATTCTCAACTTAAATCGGTGAAATGAACGATATTTTTATTTTTAATATGATTGATCACTATATTGTATTGCTTGGATTAGAAAAAAAGTGGATTTTGTTTTCTTCTAGTTGTAAAGCGACATTAAAATGTTTGTTTTTTATGTTGTTGGGGAGCCAAATGCAAATTTTCTTTCAGCATACTTTTTAACTTATACTTCTCCGTGACCTTTCCAATATGCTAAGGGCGACCAATTCAATATACGTCGTGATCATAAATCCTAATTTGGATGTATTCTCGAAAAAAAAAAATTGAAAATTTTGGATCATAAATTTTCTTAGGTGCCATCCTTTTCACGTTTATTGAACATAGAGGGGAAAAAAATAAAATAAAATAAAAGACGCCCAAGCTCATCCACAAAATAAAAAGAGAACCAACTAAAAGAAAATTAGGAATCTGTAATATTCGATCTTGACCATTGTCGACCCGATGGGGCAGATGCAGTGCATTGAAGCTTATTATTACTGTTGCAACTTTACCTACGTTTATTTCAAGAAAAAAAAAACTTACTTACGTTTATAAAAGTTATATATATATATATATATATATATATATAAAAGAATAACATTATTTTAGTACGTGATCTAGTGAAATATGTTCGTGGTATTTTGTTTTTTTGATTATATTAAAACAGTATCTCAATATTTTTAAAAACATCATTTTGATATTTTAAAGTTGAATTTGTAAAATATAAAATGATCTTAGTATCTTTCTATTTAATTAATAAAAAAACTAATAGATATAGAAAAAAATTATGAGATTTTTTATTTTTTTGTTTTCTTTTAAATATTTTAGTGTTTTAAAATATTTTCAAATTTTTTAAAAGAATAGTGATTTCTATTTAATTGATAAGAAAGGTAATTTAGACATTATATGTTCTCAAAATTAACTTCAGAGTATTGAGAAAATATTTTTAAAAATGTCAATATACTATTTTAATATTATTAAACATGCAGAATACTAAAAGCATATTTTGCTATAATACATGATACTAAAATGATTTTATCACTTTATATAAATTTCTAATTTAGTTCTTGAATTGTAATATAACTTATATAAATTTTTAATTTGGTTCCCCAATTATATACGAAGTTGCGATTTGACCCCTTTTTATAAGAGAATAGGAACCATTTCTAACTTTGTATATAGTTGGGAACAAAATTAGCGATTTTCTTTCTTTTTTTTTTTTAGAATTTTGTGATATCTTAATCGTACTATCACAATTATATTAGATTAAGAAAAGTACACTCTACTAATTAAATACATTTTAAATATAATTTAATGTAAATTTGAGAAAAAAAAATTTCTTAGGGTTTATATTAAATTAGATAAATTAATGTAAATTGATAAAAATATTCTTAGGGTTGAGAACTACGCCCTACTAATTAAACACTTTGTTTTCTTACTTTATTAATGTTTTTTTTTTTTTTTTTTTTTTTTGTTCTTGAAAATGCAGACATTGAAAAGTAATTTTGAAGCCTAAAAATAAAGAGAAAATTTTCATCATTCAAGTGAATTGTAAAAGGATTGCTGGAGGAAAAGTGTAAATTGGAGAGCCATGCTTTTGCAGTGGTTGAAATGGTGCAAGGTCTTGTCATAGAGAGAAAGAGAAGAACCTAATTAAATTTTGAAGAAGTATACTCACATATGTTTTGTCTGTCCATTCACTTCGTTGATTCGAGTTTGTAATTCGAGTTGAGATGTGATTTTATGTGAGAGCTTTTTACTGTAGTAAAAAAAAATTTGATGTGACTGTTTTTGAGAACTTTTTACTATAGCAAAACTCAAATTCTAAATTCAAATCGGTGAAGTGAACGGAACCTTAATTATCGAGATAATATTTTGGTCAGAACATTTTATTAACACCTTTTTACCCTCACTTTTATAGCATTTGATGTGAAATGAACAAAATTGTTCTTTTCATAACTCAACTTTTATTATTATTATATTATTTTTTTTACAAAAATTCAAATTTCACTTTATTATTACAGTATTTTTTTCACAAACACAACTCAAATTCTTAATAAACACCTTTAATCTACTAATTATTACGTTGATCTTAACCCCTTATTGTGCCAAATCATTTTTATTGGTGGGTTTCTTACCGTTTCTTGAATTCCATGTTGATTAATTTTCACCGTCTACCATTTTTGTTGACTAAATAAAGGCAAAAACATCATGTTAGTTAGACCCTAAAAGTAGTTGGGATCGTTTTTTTAATGCAAGTAGATGCATTTTCATCATTGAAAAGAAGCCGCCTTCTATTATTTGTCACGTGAAAAAATAAAACTAAATACTAAACAGTAAACACACTAAACATATGGTCTTCCTAGGTGTATCCACGTTAATTTGTCAAAGTTGTGGTTTATTGTTTAAATCTTCAAGGAAACATTAAATAAAACTCCCGCGTCCCATTTTCTCCAGAGTTTAAGAATGTAATTGAATAAAACTTAGATAATGGTATGTGGGATTATTGCCTAATGTAGGGTTGTAAACTAAACCAACGAAAATAATCAAACCAATCAAATAAAATTAAATCCAAACTAAACTAAACCAATTAGCAATGGTTTTCTTTTGGTTTGAATTTATCAATAAAAAAACCAATTTAGTTGATTTGGTTTGTGTTGTATGTTCTATACATGTATGATGTGTCAAAATATGATTAGATAATGTATATATTATTTTTAAACACTTTATGAGAAACTTGATTGCACATATTTTTGTCTTGTAGATTTGTTTGTTTTATTTTTTTGTTATGAATGATTAATTTTAGAATTTGAATGTTTTATTTCTGTTATAAATTGGAAACTAGCTGACTTCTTGAATTATGAAGGGTTATGATTGAGAAATATATGAATATTAATCATAACAAAGTTGGTTCTAATGATGTTGAGATGCAAGTTGATATATCGATAATAGTTCAAATCAATTCAAATACCAATCCAAATAAATCTAATTATAATTGATTTTGTTCGAATTTGATCTCTTAAATGGTTTGTTACAGTGTGAAAATCTCCAAACCAATCTACAGATGGTTTTTTTTCTACTTAACCTAACTTAAAATAAGTTGTTTTGTTTGGTTGCACACCCTTAACCTAAAATTAAAGTTGGGGAAAGATGATAGTGTACATGACTAAAGGAAAGGTCATGAAAGAATGTTCTTTGTCGGCATAGCTGGAGTTTAAACTCAACTACGTCAAATATATGGCCATATTTGTTAGTTGACCTAAAATAAATTAAGATTTCCTTAAAAAAAAAAAAAAAAAAAAAAAGTATCCAACTTTATCTAATGAAGTAAATATCGACATTGGAAATTGAATTTAGTATATGACTTTTTTTTAGGAGATGTCACGCCATTACTTAGACTAGAGAGTGAAAATTCGGGCCAGTCTGACTTGTCTTTAAAAAAGGAGGTCCAAATAAGTCTAAAATTTTATTATATATTTTTAAAAAATGGGTGTTCTTTCAGGCTCGGAACCTCGACTTGGCCTAACCCAAAGGTTCAAGTCAAGCCTGAGCCAACAGTGATGAGCCTCAGGCCAGTTCATTTGATCCGACCTAAATTTACAGCTCTATCGACAACTTTATTAATATATATATATATTATAATATTTATAAAGGCTCAATATTGTTAAATCTTTTTCATTATTTATAAATTCATTTAAAATTTAAATTTATATGCAAATATCAACCTTTATTATCTTTTATATGTATATAAATATGAATTTTATATTCAACATCGACATTAATTTTCATCTTGACTCGAGTATTAAAGTTTTTATCCGAGTCTCATAACTTTATAATGTTTAGAATGTTTAAAGCTAGAAAGTAAATTGACACACAAAAACGCCAATAAAAGATATTTTAAAAAAATATAAAGGGTGATTTACACATATAGCAAAATTTAAATATCAAAATATAAATTTATCAACAATTTTGAAATATTACAAGAATAGTAAAATTTTATATCATTATAAGTACAAAACATGATACCATTATAATAATTATTATGTCATTTTTGCTATATTTATAATATTTTAAATTTTTTTTCCTAATTTTCAATGTAAGGTGTGAAAATTTGCCATGTATTGTAATTACAAAAGACAAAAATTGTATTAAAAAATTAAGAATAATATTAGATACACCAACTCTAATCCCAACTTATTATCAATTCATGAGTTGCCACAATCTTACTAATAGATAATTAAAATATTATAACATATCAACTAGTAATAAAAGTTGTCGTATTGACAACTCAAAATGATATAAAAAGGGGGCCAATGCGATGGTCTCATACGGTCTTACTTCTCTTATTTGCACGCCCATCACTTGCCGATTATCATATTTTTTCCAGGTTAATTAGAACTTAAAACTAGCCACGGAACCTCCATTAATGGCGGCTTTAAGGAGCTTCCTCAGAAGAAAACCGGCCATCACTGCTTGTCGTGGTGATTCC